>LR749714.1:1107954-1184765 GCA_902729485.2 Mus minutoides
ATAGTTAAGGGGGAGAATGCTTTCTGGCCACATTCAAGGCCTTGGGTTCAATCATAACCCTGCCCCACTCAACAGAAAGAAGAAGAAAAAGAAGCACACACATACACTTCAAACATAAGAATATGAATATATATATATATATATATATATATATATATATATATATATATATACATATATATATATATATATATATATAGTCTCCTTGGATATACTTTGATCTTAAACTTAGAAAGTTTAAAAACTAAGATCAAAAGACAAAATAGCCAGTGTTTGATTCTTGTTGTTAACTCTCATCTTTTTAAAGATCTTTTTAAACTTAAATCCGAGTGCTAGAAAACAAAAGGGAGTGAAGGTCAACACTATGAAACTACCACTAATTACCAGCAAGAAACATAGTTTTTAGGTGCACTACGGAAGAGGAATAAAATACACACTATAGGTTCCAGTGTATTTACCCCTTTTGCCTAATGCATTTCCTGAACTTGGTAAAGGCAAACTTTTAGGCACAATTTGTTAGTATTCATAAAAATCACTTTAATAAGAAATATTTTTTGATTCAATTCCATAAAGATTTGTAACTGATTTCCTTAAACTTTTTTTAGACATTATATTGTATGTTATGGAGAAAGGCTGACTAAGAAATGCTGTTTATAAACAAGATGGTAGAAAAAGTATTCTAAAACTCCCAGCACTGTTGGCTGTGATGGTTCGCATCAGTACACTGTGCTGAAGAGGTGGAGGGGCAGAAGGATCAAAGTCCAAGGCTGGGATCTAAGTCCAAGCCGGACCATGCTACACCTTGCATCAGTCATCTAACTTAGAGGGTAAAGGTTCTTGCTGGCAAGACTGACAACCTGAGTTCAACCCCTGGGCCCACATGGTAAAAGGAGAGAACAAACTTCAGCAAGCTATCCTCTGAATTCCTAATGTATGTCCTGCCATGTATTCAAGCATGTACACACACACACACACACACACACACACACAAATGATGATGACAATGGTAGTGGTGGTGAATAAAATGTAACTGTCAGCACAATCACTGAACAAGAAATTTCAGTTAGAAGACATGAAGCATGTTGGGCATGGGGCTGCACACCCTTAATCCCAGCATCCTGGAGGCAGATGCAGATTTCTGAGTTCGAGTCTAATCATAATGAGATTAAAAAAAAAAAAAACAGCTAGACCTACAAGTGAGTTGTTCTCTCTCTCTCTCTCTCTCCTCTCTCTCCTCTCTCTCTTTCTCTCTCTCTTTCTTCTCTCCCAAAAGACATAGATCATTAAGATAAAAGACTAAGTAGAGGATGAGAATACCATTTGCCACTTAATAAAACAACTATAAGTTTTATTTGTATGTATGTATTATGAATAAGTAAAATGCATAATAATTTCAATTTAATATATAACTCTATATAGAAATTAATAGTTTAATATTTTATTATAATATAAATAATATATAATGGGGAAACTGAAATCTCTAATTTCTATGATTTTATTTTCATAAAGTCTATTTGGAAATATATAGACATATATATAAGAGTGTTCCCACCACAAAGCTTTAAAGTAAAGCAACCCTCTTGAAAATTACAATTAGTACCTTTAAGGAAACAAAGTAAGATTGTACATTAACAAAATAAGAATAGAAGGGTATGAATCAGTAAGTCAAAGGATATGTAAAAACGCAGAATATATTTTAGATGGGCAGAGAAAACAAAGAGAGGGAATTCTCAAAGATATAACACAAGAAATATTCTCAGATCTGAAGAATAAAAACCTCTAGAGAAAAGGGATCCCCATAGCAAATGAAGAAAGCTACCAAGGGCTGTGCACTAGAAACTTCCACAATACCAAGATGGAGAATGGGTAGGCAGTTAAAAGTTATCTACCACACTAAAAAGTAAAATTAGTAGTATAGTTCTAAATTGACAAATATACATTGTTGTGACCAATGAGTGAGGTTTGAAAGCAGATTTTCCTCTTGCTCTCCAAGGGCTGTATGAAGAGCCTCAGTCTAACAACGAGGCCAAGTGCTGCTGTGTAACCCCCATGTCTACTCCTGGCTTGAACCCACTTCACTATTGACCTCACACATGTACCTAGGAACGACCCAGTATTTCTCCAGGATGCCTGAATCTAGCCCATCCCCCTCACCCTCTTGAATATATTAGGGAAAATCTGGAAGTGAATGGGAGCTTTAAACCCTGTCTCTTCCATAAATCATTCCCTAAGTTAAAACAATGTTTTAAAATCTTTGGCGTTCTACATTTTAAATTTATAAAAATAATAACTATTTACTTCTGTTTCAATACTAAAGATTAAAAAAAAAAAGATGGAGAAGGTAGTTCCTAGCCTATGATATTAGAAAATAGTGTGGTACAGTGATACCTGAAAATTATGAGAGACCATTGTTTTCTACCTGTAATTGTACACCTAGTCCCCCTTCCTACTTGGGCTCAATATAATTTAATAAACTAAAGCCATTTCAAACATGACAGAATTTGAAGACATTTTATTAACTACACAATTTTCTTCTTTTTTTCCTTAGGTTCTATTTTAATTTTCATTTGAATTTGGTTCTACTTTCTGTTTTGTCAGTGCTGTGGATAAAACTGCTTACTTGTGTACTCAAGTCAGGTACCACTAGCCATATGCTCTCTCTAGGATGCTGCTAGAGAATGCATTTTGCAGCACATCGTAGAACAGAGAGAACGGGCACTGGAAAGCAAAGATCTCAACATATGGGGAAAACGAAAGCAGACAAACATCAGCAGGTATGCAGCCACCAGAACACAAGTTGTCCAGCCTGAAGCAAGGGACAGCGCATGTTCAAGAGGGAGACTCGGGACAGAAGTGTGAAGTTGTATCTTATTAACTTTTTAAGTGCAGTAATTGTCTGGGCAAAAACAATAGCAAGGGGATAATAAGAGTTAAACAATTTTTACAAAGCACAATTAGTTATTTCAGAGAAAGCAAAAGGTTTCATAAGAAAGGAATCAGTCAACAATGGTTTATTAAGACTACAATTTCATAACATCGGTTTGTAGAGTAACTAAACATCATGAAATATCTATTTTGAGAGTATAATATCTATTTTGAGAGTACCAGGGTGTAGAAATACCTAAAACCTTCATTACTAATATAATGTCCAACCTTGACGAATTAAGTTTGGCAGGGTATTTTAAAGGGTCAAACCCTGATAATTTTGTTATAAAATTTTGAGTTCATTTTAGAGACCCTGAGAAGTAAGGTAACAAATTTTGTCTTGATGAAAGATAGAATTTAGGGTCCAATAAAATGACACAGCAGTCCTCCATACCTGACAACCTGAGTTTGGTCCCTGGGATATACGGTGGGAATGGAAAACTAACTCCACAAATCGCCCTCTGACTTCACATGCATGTTATAAAACATTTGTATACAAATACACACACACACACACACACACACATGCACACACACACACACACACTTAAATAAAAATAAATAAGATTTAATTCTCTTTTTTAAAAAAATTTTATGGTGTGGTGATGTAACCCTGGCTACTCATCAGCCTTAGGCAAGAGGATCACTTGAGTCCAAGAGTTCAAGGCCAACCGCAGGAACATAATACTAAGGAAAACCACCCTTAAAAAAAATAATAAGGATATAAATTTTAAAATGAGTAAACTGTAATGACTACAGCTTGGTGGTGTACCAAGAGGAGCAAAACATAATCCCAAATCCCCACACTCCAAATTCTAAAAGGCTATGTCTCTCTGCTTCAGTTTCCATATTTGAAGTCTGAGCTAAAAATTGCTTTCAACTTTACACTTCTATGCTCAGATCTGTTCAGCTTCAACAAGGCTACTCCTTCTGCCTTTCTTTCGATGATTCATTAATGATTCATACACAGTACCAAATGACAAATTGTCTCCAGGATCTAAAACAGCCAAAAGCATTCTCATCTGACCCAGAGACCTTGAGTCCTCCTGGCCTCCAAGGCTGGAACCATCACCAGGTAGCAAAAAGAAAGTGGTGTTCTGAAGAGATCTTAATTGACTCACTAAGTTATGGAGATTTTAGGCAACAATTTACCCTGTTCTTAAATTTTAAAAGTAGTTGCCATGGCAACTCCTAGACACAGCATATGGTATGTCTGGTACCTCCAAGATAACTGAACAGATTCTCGATGAATTTTCCTTACAATATGTTGTGAACTTTTGTACATTTTAGCGTTTCAGTGGGCAGTGTTATAAGGTTCTGGATCTCATGTGCCATCTATATATTTAAAGGCTGGTTTTGAAACATTTATCATTTACAAAAACAAACAAGCAAGTTTTTTAATGTATCCTCCTGTCCTTTAATGTATTTTCTTTATTTAAAAAATTAAAATCTAGTAGGAAAAAAATAACAGATAATCAGGTAATCTTAAAAGGAGCAAGTGTAAATAAAATGTAAGTCATAATCAAAATACCCTGCTCACTTACAGGGAAAAAGAAAAAAGAAAAAGTGAACCCAGATGTCATTTTTTTTGACTTATCAGATTTGTAAAGTTGCCAAGTAGGAAGGGTTTTAATTTGTATTGACGTTCCAACAGTTCATCTGGGATTATAAAATCAAAACCTTTAAGATCTCTTCATAAGACCTAGTCATCCTAGTGCTACAAGTCTCTCCTAAAGAACTTTTTAATAGATATGAATTTATATGCAATTTTCTGTTAAAGAATTGCATATGATAGAGAGAAATTTAAAATGGTACTAATTCACTTACTATGGAGTGGCATGCCTGTAATGCCAGCGTCAGGAGTAAAGAGGCAGCAGGGACATGAGTTTGAGGCCAACCTGAGCTACACAGTGAAGCCCTATATCAAAATCAAAAAGGAAAACCAGGTGTAATCTTATCCATAGTAAAAAAAATATGTAAAATTAAAAGGTATATAAGCAAGCGCCTATAATTGGGCTTGATATTCGATGCAATATTATTCTTTTAGGATTAGTACTATTTCTTATGATATATTTTATTAGAAATTAATGTTCGCTACATATTATAGCATTATGCATATGAATACACTAAATATATACACTATATTTATATCTGTATGCAATATATGTACACATATCTATATATGTAATATATATTTAAAAATAGATTCTTAAACAATTTTGATTTAAAAATTAAATGTTTATAATACTGTATTTGTAATAAACTTTTTGTGTGCAACCACCCAAAACATCATGGAAGATCTCTACCCCAATACGCACCCTAAACTGATGATGCGTGCCTTTGTATAATGATAGACTTCTAATGAAGGCAGAGCACATTACTCAGCTCTGACCAATAAATAAGCAAGGAATACAATGTCACTTCTCGGATATCATACATTATATAAGACTGCATAAGAGAAAGATTACCCTGCAGGATTTGAAACTTCAAGCCACCACATGGCAGGGAACTGTGAGCAGCCTCTAGAACCTGAAGAAAGACTTCAACCAAGAGCAGTAAAAAAGCCAGGGCCATCAATCATGTGGCTGCAGAAAAGTAAGTTCTGCCAAGACCTGAGTGAGCTTGGAGGTGGGTTTTCCCTAGGTGAGCCTCAGATGAGATCAGAGCCCCACCCACAGTTACATCATGGTAAGTGCGGGAGGCGGGATCAGACTATACTCCGTAAAGATTCTAACCTACAGAAACTACAGAAGCGCATGCTACTGCCTTAGCTGCTAAGTTTGTCTCTAGAGAGTACATGCTTTATAAATTTTCCTGTCTTGTTTGTACTTTTTAAATTTTTCTCAAATGTTATAATAATAGGACTTGCTTTGCTTTTAAAATCAAAAAATGTTATTTTCAACAAATCATCTGGAAGCAAAAAAAACTAAGTCTGCTTTTCAATTTTTTAACTGATTTTTAATGTAGCAAAAGAGTGTTTTTTAAAGTGTACAATGAAAATATAGCACAAAGATTACCCCAGATTTTTATTTTTTTCAAATTATCTTAACAGAATATTTTATTTAAATTATGCTCACATAGACTGTTTCTGAAATTTTAAGCTTTCTAAATTTAATAATGCCTGCTGGGAGGGAAAAAAGAAATCATACTTTAAAATTTTTTTCCTTCCAATTTTGACCATGACTTAAAATGGAAAAAGTTATGTTGATCGTGCCTGGATGTTCTCATTTTAGAGGCCATTATGCACTTTAAATGCTCTGTTGGCATTTTAATTTCATTTTACAAAATAAATCTCAACTGACAACAGAATAAAGCAAATTCTAAGTCAACTAAACGAAAAAGTGTCACTGCAAACAGAAAGATCTTTGCAAACTGATGCGACATTTCATATGGCTCCTGAACCGAAATTTCCAAAGTTTCAACAGGAAAAAAACACTGTGTGTGTGTGTGTGTGTGTGTGTGTGTGTGTGTGTGTGTGTGTGTGTGTTGGAGGGAAGTATTGACAACTGAAACCTTCTCCACAGCTTACAGTCTACAGCATGCAACTATTCAACTGTCTGCATTAACATAAACTTACTCTTAGAGGAAGCTCCCCTCAGCGCTTAAGACTATGAACAAGAAAACTGTTCCTCAATGACCTTGAACCGCTTCGTGAGCCGTCTCTGTGAGGTACACCAACATTGGATTTGAACTTCAGTTTCTTTTCTTTTTTACAAGCTCCTCAAATATTGTTTATTTTGATGCCTGGAGTATTATATTAGTTACTTTTCTCTTGTGATAAAACACCATGACCAAAAGACAACTTAAGAAACAGTGTATTAAGCTGGGCAGTGGTGGCGCGTGCCTTTAATCCCAGCACTTGGGAGGCAGAGGCAGGCGAATTTTTGAGTTCGAGGCCAGCCTGCTCTACAGAGTGAGTTCCAGGACAGCCAAGGCTACACAGAGAAACCCTGTATTTTGGCCTATGGTCCCAGGGGTATAAGAGTCCATCATAGCAGTCAGGTATGGAGCTTCAGTGAAAGGAGAGAAAGTTCACACCTTGAATAGTGAGAATGAAGAAGAAAAACTGAACTGGAAGCTAGGCAAGGCTACAAGCTCTCAACACCCACCCCCAGTGATTATTTCCCTCAGCAACACCCTCTACACCTCCTCACACAGCACCCCCAATGAAAACCAAGTGTTCAAATGTCTGAGCCTATGAGGGACATTCCTAACTCAGATCACTACAACTAAATGCCAATACACACACACACACACACACACACACACACACACACACACACACACACTCACTCACTCATTACTTGTCCATCTGTCTCTGTTTTTGTGGTTAGTCACTAGAAGAAGCTCAGTGGGGAGAGTAACCCGTGGGCCCATGGCTCTATTCTGAGGATGGAGACACCCAGAAGGTGTAATCTTACAATAGTATTCTTCAGACAAATGCTACCTTGGGTCACTTTCCAAGACATCATGAAAATTTTCCTCAATCTTAAACTACTCCTAAGATTCTTCTGAAAAAATATTCTCTTCCTAGCCTTTCTGTCGATCAACAACTATGAAGATCGGTTTGAAGTCAGAGGTAGAACAGACAAAAGGCTACCGATATCTTCCACAAGTGCTTGTGCAAACAATTCTGAGTGTTCACACACTCCCACAGGTAATCTCAGCTACTCCAGGACATATTCCTTCTCCTCCTGCTCCTCCTCCTGCATTACTTCTTATGCTACTACTGATGCTCTTCTGTGTATCTTTCTAAAGTAACATAGTCTCATAATATTGAATTTACTGTGCTCACGTTGATCTTTATATGAGCAAAACTGTTTCTTTGAAGGGTATGGTGGATTGACTGGGAATGTTCCCATAGGCTCATATATTTGAGAACTAGGACCCCCATTGTTGGAATTGTTTGGGAAGGATTTGGAGTCATGGCCTTGTTGGGAGAGGCATGCCACTGGGGATAAGAGTGGAGGCTTCAAAAGCCTACTCCACTCCCAGTCAGCTCTCTCCCTGCCTTATGCTTGTGGGTAAAGAAGTGTGTCATCAA
This sequence comes from Mus minutoides, assembly GCA_902729485.2. Lineage (NCBI taxonomy): Eukaryota > Metazoa > Chordata > Mammalia > Rodentia > Muridae > Mus > Mus minutoides. The sequence goes on from LR749714.1 coordinate 1,115,924, forward strand.
CTTCTGTACCTGTGCCATCCATGTCTGTCTGCCTGACTGCTGCCATGCTTCCTGCCATCAAAGTAATCGCCAGCAAACTGCCTTGGTCATGGTGTCCCTTCACAGCAATAAAAAATGTAAGACGAAGTTCATCAAAGAATGACAACAAAAAGTACCACTGTGCTCTGTTTTTGTGGTATAAAGAACTGTGCCAAAAGAACGCAAATTCGAAGATTGCATTACTGGAAGATTCTTTGGCAAATTCAAAAGGAAAAAAATAAATTTAAAATCAGTTTTCTACATGATACCTCAAACCTCAGCTTGAAACAGATGACCTCTGTCCTACTATTCTTTTCTCTGCTGTTCCTACATTTCCTTCTGCCCTTTCTTGCCTCCTGACCTGTTTGCCCTCTTTTGTAGCCAGTTAATAATGCCCAAAGTTCAATTGCTTCTGAAATTAAGCTTATCTCAGAACAGAAAAAACCTTCAGAGTTGATTATAATTCCTGGCACCATTCCAAGTGAGGAACCATTGTCATAGACATCTCAAGTCCTAAATAAGATATAACTTTCCAGAGAAATTTGGTGTGGCTTTAGAAAAATAAACTGTAGAACTCCAGTACATATATAAATTCATTCAAGAACATTAAATGTAAAAATAGTAAAATAGGAAGTCTGTGAAGGTAAATTCAGAACCCTAATTCTATATGTAATAATGACTTTAGAGAAGCAATAGCTAATAGGAGGTATTTTGGAAGCACACTAAAATGAATGTATAAAAATAATTTGACTGCAGCTTCTAATTGGGCTGGGACAGAGAGCTGGCTCAGTGGGTAAGGGCACCTGCCATCAGACTTGATGACCTGAATTCCATCCACAGGACCCAACAAGTTGACCTTTGACCTTCACACATGTGCGGTGACACTTACCTACCACAGACAAGCTAATAAATAGCTGTAAAACTGTAACTAACTAAATGCAGCATTTTTTAAGTCTAGAAAAGACAGAAAAGATGATGGAATCAAAATTACAAGAACGAGGGTGAAAACATGAAGCAGGGACAAGCATGGTAGGTGACACTCCACACAGTCACTTTGACCAGATGGCTATATGGACTAATTTAAAAACAAAAATTGTCAGAGTAGAAAAAAAAAGCAAAACAAAACAAAAAAAACACAACAAAAACTCCTCTTTAAATATAAAGACTCCTCTTTAAATATAACACTGGTTAGAAGCACATGTATGGAGAAAACACACCATGCAAAAGTTTTTTAGGGAGTGAATGCAAGTTATTCTAATTTTCAGACAAAGCTGACTTCAAAATAAGGAAAAAGGTGAGGGATAGGGAAGAATATTGCCTAGTATTGGAGTCGGTCACCTAGGACGGGACCTTATCATGCATTTCACGGCTGTGTGAAGCAGAACTAATAAAACTGCAGAAGAAATGGGTTACCCCCCACTTATGGTTGGGGATGTCTACATATCTGTCCCAGAAATGGACAGATCCAGTGAACATAATAAAGTCATTAAGGACATACCTGAAAGCAATACAACAGTCACCTGGATTTAATTGTCAATTACAGGTCATGACATTCAAAGCCACCTTTTCACAAATTTTTAAAAAGAAGAATAAGAAATTAAATAAGGGATAGGGGAGTAGGGGGAGGCAGACCTGGAGGGGGATGAAGTCTGGACTGTAAAAAAAGAATTAAAGAATAAAAATATTTTTTTTAAAAAAAGAAAGTAAATCTGTCCTCAGGCCACAAAGTAACAACTGAAAAACAATTGGGAAGCCCCAGATCACATAACAATTGAATAATAAACTTTTAAAGTATTTTAAAGTTTTTTTTTTTTTTTTTTTTTTTGGTTTTTTGAGACAGGGTTTCTCTGTATAGCCCTGGCTGTCCTGGAACTCACTTTGTAGACCAGGCTGGGCTCGAACTCAGAAAATCGCCTGCCTCTGCCTCCCGAGTGCTGGGATTAAAGGCGTGTGCCACCACAAGTAGTAGGTCATAGATTTTAAAAGCTAGGATTTTGAATTACATGAAAGTGAAAATAGCCAGGAGTAGTGGCGCACGCCTTTAATCCCAGCACTAGGGAGGCAGAGGCAGGTGGATTTCTGAGTTCGAGGCCAGCCTGGTCTACAAAGTGAGTTCCAGGTCAGCCAGGGCTACACAGAGAAACCCTGTCTCCAAAAACCAAAAACCAAAAAAAAAAAAGAAGAAAATATACATAAGTAAATATTTTAATTGTGTGATATAGTGTAAACTATGCTTAAAAGGAATTCACAGCACTGAATACATACATTAGAAAGATACAAAAGATATCTAAGAATCAATGATCTAAAACTTCACCTTGGGAAATTATAAAGACAATTAAATCCAAAGTAAGCAAAAGCAAGCTCATTAATAAGAGTTAATAAAATACTTAAAGCAAAATATCAGTAAAATTAAAAACAGAAAATGAACATAGCCAAAGGCAGATCTTTTTTTAATCCTTTCAGCAAGCCTCTAGCCAGGCTGAGAGGAAAAGAGAGAGAGAGAGAGAGAGAGAGAGAGAGAGAACACAAGTTGTGAACAAAAAAAAGAAGACAGCATGCAGAACCATTAGCACGGAAAGGATAGCAAAAATGTTGCAACAGCTGTATGCCCACAAATTTTATAAAAAGAAAATAATAATAAAATGAACCAATTCCTTGAGCAATATAATCTTCTAGAACTTACACATGGCAATCTAAATAGGTCCCGTCTGTTTAAAAAACTGAATCAGTAATTTAGAACCTTTCCAGACAGAAAGCAGCAGATCCAGGTGGGCTCACACAGGTGAATATATGCAAAATTGGCTAAGCATTCAAAATCAATTGATGTCATTAATCACATCAATAAGATAAGAAAAATCACATATTCATATGCATAAATGAAATATTACAAACCCAGTGTTTACAAGTGACAAAACTTTGAGCAAACTAGCAAGAGAAGCAAACTACCTCAACTTGGTTGAAAAAAAAATCCACAGAAGCCTACACTAATAGCACACTATACAAAGGCTTCCTCCCTATGACCACATGGCCCTTCTCACTAGCCCTTTTCAACATCAAATAATATTGAAAAACCTGCTAATCCAAAAGAAAGAAAGAAAGAAAGAAAGAGAGAGAGAGAGAGAGAGAGAGAGAGAGAAAGAAAGAAAGAAAGAAAGAAAGAAAGAAAGAAAGAAAGAAAGAAAGAAAGAAAGAAAGAAAGACACTGTCTTTGTTATTGGTTGTCATGACAAGTGATACAGAAAAATGAATCAACAAAACACTAATAACTGATTAGAGCAGAGTTACAAGATACAAAGGTATACCACGTAATTCCCCTATATTTCAACAAAGAACAAAGAAAATGTGAAATTAAAATGCAATACCACCTATAATAGATTTACAAATTAAATGTATAGGTATAATTCTAACAAAGTAAATACACGGGATGGCAGACAACTACAAGGCTCTGGTGAAGAATGACAAGGTTCTAACTAAATGAAGCACTATCCCATGTTCATGATTGGAAGACTCAAAATGTCAGTTCTTCCCAAGTTTGACATATAAATCCAAGATGATCCCAGTCAAAATCCCAGTGATGTATTTTATGGATATACATATAAAATTTCTAAAAATGACGTGGAGAGTGTTAGCATCAGGTACATCCGTGGACAGCTAGAAGTGTCTTTACAGCCAGCTCCTGGACTCAGCAACTGATCTCTAAACAACACTGCTCCTGTGTCTGTCCCCATGGCACCCGGTCACAAGTCCCTTTGCACATGTGTCACACGCATGATGTCTGGGATAAAACATTTGTCCCCATTTCTTCTTCTTCTTCTTCTTCTTCTTCTTCTTCTTCTTCTTCTTCTTCTTCTTCTTCTTCTTCTTCTTCTTCTTCTCCTTCTCCTTCTCCTTCTCCTTCTCCTTCTCCTTCTCCTTCTTCTTCTTCTTCTTCTTCTTTTTCTGTTTCTTCTTTTCCTCCTCCTTCTCCTTCTTTCTCCTTCTTTCTCCTTCTTTCTCCTTCTTCTCCTTCTTCTCCTCTTCCTCCTCCTTCTTCTTTCTCCTTCTTCTTCTTTCTCCTCCTCCTCATCCCTTCTTCCTTCTCCTCTTCCTCCTCTTGCTTCTCCTCTTTCTCCTTCTCCTAGGCTGCCTCTGTCAATAAAAACCTCCTATGTGAAAACTTCAGCTTGGTGTAATTTGTTTGGGTTTGCACTACCTAGTCTAACTAAAGAAATAACCCAGAATTGCCAACAGGAGTAATGCTAAGAGAATTGACACCTATAACATCAGGTGTCAGTGAGCGGGGGCCAACGGGAGCGAGCGGGGCTGAACGGGATTGACCGGAACAAGGAAAAAAAACACATCAGGTGTCAGTAAAAGGCAATGGTAACCCTGTGATTTTGAATAACTGAAGGCACAGGCAAATAAAGAAGAGGAACAACATACACAGAAACATGCACAGAACAGCATACAGGGAAATCTCCAAGATAGACGCACTTAAATACAGGTAACCAAGGCAATCTATTGAAGAAAAGATCATACTCTCAACAATTTTTGCTGAAACAACTGTCAATCTACATGTAAAAATAAACATAAACCTTACATTGTTCATAATATGAACTCAAGATGGCTTATAAACTTAAATATAAACCTACAAAACTTCTAGAAGATGAGGCTGGAGATAATCTAGATGACTTTGGGTATGGTGATGACCGTTACATACAATAACAAAGGCATGAATGAAGGAATCATATGCTAACTGGTTAAAAAAAATTTTCTTCTCTTTATTAGATATTTTCTTCATTTACATTTCAAATGTTATCCAGAAATTTCCCCTTACCCTCCCGCATCCCCGCCCTGCTCCCCTACCCACCCCCTCCCACGTAATGGCCCTGGCGTTCCCCTGTACTGGGGCCTATAGAGTCTGTATGACCAATGGGGCTCTCCTCCCAATGATGGCCAACTAGGCCATCTTCTTCCATATATGCAGCTAGAGACATGAGCGCAGGGGGAACTAGTTAGTTCATGTTATTCTTCCACCTATAGGGTTGAAGACCCCTTCAGCTCCTTGGGTACTTTCTCTAGCTCCTTCCTTGGGAGTCCTGTGTTCCAACTAATAGCTGACTGTGAGCAACCACTTNATATATTCATTGTTTCTAATAGCTGAGTAGTACTCCATTGTGTAAATGTACCAAATTTTTTGTATCCATTCCTCTGTTGAGGGACATCTGGGTTCTTTCCAGCTTCTGGCTATTATGAATAAGGCTGCTATGAACATAGTGGAACATGTGTCCTTATAACCAGATGGAAACTCTTCTGGCTATATGCCAAGTAGAGGTACTGCTGGATCTTCCGGTAGTACTATGTCCAATTTTCTGAGGAACCGCCAGACTGATTTCCAGAGTGGTTGAACAAGCTTGCAGTCCCACCAACAGTGAAGGAGTGTTCCCCTTTCTCCACATCCACGCCAGCATCTGCTGTCAGCTAACTGGTTAAAATTTAAAGCTCCCCAATGACGTGTAACAGGAGGATACCAGCTAAGGCGAACCATGGATACAGGAAATAATGCTGTACTTTTGAATACTAACATAATGAATCCCTTCTATTTGTAACTAGTACAGCAGGAAAACTTGAAAGATTTAATTCTTAGACTTCTGTCTTTTAGTAGGGTGGTCTCAGATGCTGAGAGTCTGTTTTGTTCAAGCAGAAGGATAACCATAAAGGAGTGAGGAGCTCCAGAGAGAAAATCAAACCCACCCACTTACCTTACTGCGCACTTTATTTTGGCCATTATTCCCGAAAACTCTTGCAGAGGAAAATGAAGCTGCAAATAATATAATTCAAACAGTAGATTGCTCAACTTGTCCTCTTTATGATAAGCACCCGATTCAGGACAGTAAACAGCTCAACCACACTCATCAAATTACTACTGACTTTTCAAACTTAACTTCAAAAACCTTCATCTCAGTGTGAAACTACATAGTAATTTTGCCCAGCCCTCTAACCAACTCCTCCCCCACTGAAAGCCCTGTTTTATAGCAGAACCTCAAAACTTCATAAATGTCTTCTTGCCTCCTCTTTCCACAATTGAAGATACTATTAAACCTATGTCAAAGTTATGATCACTGGGGCTAGAAAGATGACTAAGCAATTAAGAACACTGGCTGCCCGTCTAGAGGATCTGGGTTCAATTTCCAACAACCACATGTTGGCTCACAGCCATTTCTAATTCCAGTTCTGAGGAAGCTGGTGTCCTTTTCTGGCCTCCACAGAGATGCAACAGATTGTGGCATTTCCTACACAAGTGTCGCACGAAATGGAAAATCCTATGTTAAACAAGTGAGCTCTTTCCGTACTTTCTCTCTCTCTCTCTTTCCCTTGCCTCAAGAGAATGTTTGGCTGCCCCATAAATGCAGTAACTTGAACCAGAGATCAGACTGCAAGGGAAGACAGGAAGTGTCATGACCACTCAGAGAAACTTCTGGGTAAGAACATAATGAAGTCATGCATCTCTTCCAGAGCTTAGCGCTAACAGAAACTGGCTTCTTTCTAAAAATGTCCTCAATGGGAGGAGCTGCCCAAAATAGCCAAGGCTCTTAATGTTCCCAAAGATTCTTACCAAAGTACTTTACAAAATCCCCTGAATAAATACAGAATGATGATTGACCCTTCCACTGAAAAGGAAAGAAGTCACTTATCCACCCCAAGCCATGTAATCTCAAAGTCAAGAACACCCAGACACCTGAAAGAGTCCAGCCACTGTATTTAAAGTCAGCAATCTGAACAAGACATACCAACTGGATCAAAAATGGTAGCAAGAATATAAAATAGCTATACTTAAATAGATGGTAAATGATACGAACAAGAATAAGTTTTAGGATCAAACCCAGGCTGCTTGAAGACTAGGCAAGTGTTCTACAGCCAAGTTACACCTTATGGCAAGAAGCCATTTCTTTAAGACTTGGGTCAATTCCTTCAAAGTGAATATCAGTGGTTTACCATAAACCTGGCTATTGAAATTAGGCTGTGCCCTGACCTAACTTACTCTATATTTTGTTTAAAACAACAACAAAAGCAAAACAGTAATTTTTGAGACCATGCCTTGCCCTGAAAGACTCAATTTTACAAGTAACTTTTGACTCTGTTTTAACGATGACTATGCCCCAGGGCGGACATATGAAGAGCACCATTCACCCACCCTCCCTCATGCAGCACAGACTCTGTCTACTTAGAATGGTGCCACAGAAAGTTTGATGGTGTGACAGAAACCATGGGAAGAAAATACATACAATCTGAAGTTACTTCTTTAAACCTGTGATTTCCTTGGTATCTTGTGATTTCTGAGCCATTCAACAAACATTTTCATTGCCTGATACCCCAGGCTAAGTCCCACCCTCAGGTTCAAATTGACTGAGCTTAAGTCTATAGTTCCAACCTCAGGTCTCAATTTCATTATTCTTTGTCAGTTTATTTCACAAGGTGAAGGTTAATTCAGCGTAGAGGTTCCTGTCCTTGTCCTTCTTGCTTCCAGCAGCATTACCTGAGTTCATTTTTTAAAGGTGCGGTTTCATTCCTTCAAAAACTGTTTTATGTAAATATGCCTCCGTTCATTGAGCAATTATGTGATGCAGAGGGACTTTAGAAAGGAAAAGATTCCTGAAGGCACACACTGCACTAAGAGCATAAAAACAACTGTAAGTCATTGACAAAACACTGTCTAGGGTCATGGAGTGTACCTTTACAACGAGAAGACTAAAACTATGGTAAACAATTAGACAGTATATTTTAGTAAACTATCATTTTAGGATACTTGCAATAACTATTGTACTTTCTAGAAATCACACCACTCTTAAACTCAGCACATTTAGCTCATTTGTTTTTGACTCCTTTTGGAGGACAGTGAAGGACGACTGTTTACAAATGTTAAAAAAAAAAAAAAAAAAAAAAAAAAAAAAAAAGGTGTAGCCTGATGGGAGTTAAGAACCTGAAACTCAACTGATGAGAAAAAGTGTGATCACTGTCTGGATAGCTAACCTAAGAACTCTAGTCTCGAGTCATCTGCAAAGGGCAAAGGTGCCATAATTACAACGGAAATTGAGTAAAAGTCAACTTATTAAATGGCCAAGATGTTCAGAAGTCTTCCCCTTTTTTGGCTCCTGAACACTGGCAGCCAAGTTTATACCTTTCAAAACAAGAAATTGGAAGAAACTGATCATCCCCTGCCCAAATATTTATAGATACTAATATTTGAGGTTTAAAAAAAAAAGGCCCTATCATCCTGTAGTACACACCAACTTCAGGTCTTAGAACATCATAGCATGCCAACTTAAATGGAGCCAGCCAGAAAGCATCTGTCAAAGTTCTCATTCTCTTCCAAAAAGAATGCCATGGTTAATTTTTCTGATCACTGTAACCAAGACAACTGAGACGAAGGGATTTTTGTTTGTTTGTTTTGTTTTTTATTTTGTGTGTGGTTTTGGTTTTGGGATTTTTGGTTTGGGTTTTAGTTTTGGTTCAGTTTGTTTTTCTTTTTGTTTTTGTCTCACCATTGGAGGGAAAACTTCATGGTTTTGAGAAAATCATGGCGGCCACAGCATAAGGGATCGAGTCACGTTACATCCCAGTCAGAAGAGAGCAATGGGTGTGGATGCTCCTTCTCTGTAGACCTGGGCCTCAACCCATGGGATGCTGCCACTCATGGTTATCATGGGTCTTCTCATCTTAGTTACTCCTCGAGCTGGAGAGATGGCTCAGCCCTTAGAAGCTAAGCTCGAAATCAAAAAGATACACTACTCCTGTCTAGAAGTCCCCTCACAGTCTCCTGTGTGACTCTAGAATTCTCCCAAGGAGACCATCTGTCTTAAGCATAACAAGAATCTTATCTGGTATGGTAAAACATGGCTTTAAAAGTTGTCCAAATAAAAACTACTGTTAATAAATATTCTAAAATCCTGCCATTGTGGTGGCACTCTCTCAAATGTCCCTTTTTCCAATAGATTTTTTTTCCTAAATATCTCTCACTTAAACAAAATCTGCACTCTTACAAAGGTCTATACTATCTGATTTCTGCTTCTCCAGATTTATAGGCTCCACACTCAAGAAATGGACATTTCCCTGTTGGAGAGGTGAAGAGTGCATCTCCCTTGCACTTTTAACTCCTTCTTCCCTTGTAAGGACAAGACCCCGTTTCTTTCCCCCCAAAGTGTATTAGGATTTCACCCACTTACCTGGCACCCCATATCACCCTATAATTCCCTTTGGAGCATTTACAATTTGTGTAACATGTATACTCTAAAATTATTCATCTCATATTTATATTGTCTCTAACCCTACAAGCTCTATGAAAGAGTTACAATGGCTCTTTTGTTTATTACTGTATTCCCAGCTCAGAGCACACCCTCAGATACTTGTTAAAACAACAAGTGAACATTTAGTGATTTAATGATAATGCCTAATTTACTTGAAAGCCCAGTGCCTGAAGATTGCAGCAACAGAAAACAAAACAGCCAAGAGACACATTATCTTGGTTAGGGTTTCTATTGCTGTATTTTATTTATATGCACATGTATGCAGGTAGGTGTTCAGGGAGCTCAGAAGAGGGCATTAGGGTCCCTGAAGCTGCAGTCACAGGAGGTCACGAGCAACCTGATATGAGTGCTGGGAACCAAATTCAAGCCCCTGCAAGAGCAGCAGGAACTCCTAACCACTGAGCAGCCTCTCCAGTCTCCTTCTCCAGAAAGCCTAAGCACCAGGGCAACAGCTGACTTCTATTGCTAACATGCCTTGCACAGTGAGCTTCTGGTTAAAGAGTTTATTTTGAGCGAAGCCTATCAACACTAGCTCCCTTTCTAATGCCCCTGCTCATCAGCACCATCCCAGTACTGGAAAATAGGTTAACATGGGGCATACCTTTAATCCAAAATGCCTACCCACCATTAGCATCGATCCAGGGTTGAACCACTCAACCAGGGTGCTCATTCTGGGTTGCTTTTAGGGACTGTGTCACATTGTGAAGCCCAGTGATCAGTGTGATGAAAGATAATTATGTGCCTGTACTTACACAAATCATGAAACTATTCATGTGGTAGGTTGTTACAGATTACCACCCATTCGTTAGCTACAATAAACTTACTTTCCAAAGAGTTATAGAAAGTATACATGAAATTACTTCATTTTGGGGTTTTCCTCCACAATATAAATCACTTATTTCTGTAGAAGATGTCACTGTCTCTCCGGCAGGTTACCCCAGGGGGCCTAGCAACTGTAATTACTACATTTAAATATTCCACATATCTGTCAAGACTTTAAAGGATTCTGTGGTGTCAGTTTAAATATAAATATATATAATTCTACTTAATCATCACTTAAGGCAGTTCTGAAAACTATATTACTTACAGCTTCAGACTTCAGTGTTATAATATATATGTTGCATAGTTTGCTATATTGCTAGTCTCTCTATTGATTTATTGGTTAAGAAAATGTCCACTCTGATCTGCCAGGTGTAAGTGTTCTCTTTATACAGAAAATACATACTTTCTCGCTGAGGTAAACTTGTCAAGATCATTTCATCTAATCGTCAAGGAGAAAAGAACAGCAGAAAAATCACTTTGAGCTTTACATGGAGTCAAAGTAGGGTTGGAAATTTCATATAAATACAGTATTTCAAGCAAATGCTAGCAAAACATATAACAAGCTTTTCATTTGTCTGCTCTGCTTCTAAGGAAAACCCTTTGTATTTACCAGTGACCAAGCTAGTGGTCAATAGCTTTCATTCTTTTTTTTTCTGCCTTTTAATGTAAGTGTAGATTCTGTGCATTTTGTAATTTCACCCAATATACAGCTTCAATGGTCCTGCAATGAAAATGAGGCATTTTGATGGTATAGTAAGTACAGCTACATAATTTTGCACTGGGATGGGTCATAAAGTTGCTATATTTACCTTTAAGGTAGACTTGTTCATGTGTCTGTATTTATTTATCCTGCTTGAATAGCCTTTACAGTGAAGATAAAGGTGTAATTATTTTTATAACAATGAAAGATTCAGGGTGCCGGAACCTAATACCCCAGTGCCCGACAACGACAACTAGTACCAGTGAATAGCACTTCAAGGCTTTTAATCTCCATGACAACCTACCTTGCATTCTTTAATAAAATACCATTTTGCATGCATACAAACATATTCTTTATGCCCAGTCTACTTATTAGTAAATATCACCTGTATTGAACATCAAAAAAATGCACTTTTCTTTTAAATGCCTCTGAGTTCTTCCTATAAAACTAATTAGATGAGCTAGGAACTTGATTTATATCTTTACATTGACAGAACACCTACACAATGAGCTGCCAACAGACTTTCTGAAACGGATATTGAAACTGATGCCTTCTTCAATCTGAAATGCTGGAGAGATGCTACCCCCAAGCTCTCAGGTATTATCTTGAAAAGGCTCTCTTGCAGCAACTAGGTAATTTCCCTTCGGACCGAGTCATTGCTAGTCTCCACCATCCCCCATGGGTGTGTGGAGGATACTACTATATGCTGTGGGTTTCCTTTGTCTTCTCAAAGATTAACAAGTCTAGCCGTTCTAGTAAGCCTTGCAGGTGAGCTGATTGCTCCATCTTTCTCCTTCTCCCTGGAGAGAAGTAGGAAAGAAGCCTACAGCGCTTGGATAGAAGTTGTGATGGTTCGTATTGATTGTCCTCTTGACAAGATGGGAAATCGCCAGAGAGACAAACCTGTGGGCATGCCTGTGAGAGATTATTAGTTAACTGAGAGGGCCAGACACACCCTAAATGTGGGTGATGCCATTCCATATGCTAGGTCCTAAACTGGATGAAAAATAGGAAAGAGCTGAACATAAACAACATCCATCTCCCTCTGCTTCCTGACTGCAGGTGCGATGTGGCCGATTCCCTCACGCTCCTGCTGCCATGAGTTTGAATATATGAGACAAAATAGTCCTTTTGCTCTTACGTGGCTTTTGGTAGAGTATTTTCTCACAGCAACAGGAAAAGTAACTAATACTGTGTTATCCCTACCCACTTACAGATAGCTGTGCAGGGAAAGGGGAGAGGAGAAGAGAAAAAAGGACGGGAGAGAAGAGGAGGGGAGGGGACAGTAAAGGAGGAGAGGGGAAGGACTGAAAGTATCTGCAGCTTCAACCAGATTTGAAAATCTTCGCTGACTTGGTTTTTCTCTTCTGTACTTCATGATCCAAGAAGTCTGTCCAATAAAACTGGCTTATTGCATAGAACATCACCATCTTTTGGAGAAACTGTCCATCTAGGCTGGCTCCAGTGCAATCAGAACTATGCACAGGGGGAAAGATACTGCAAATCTGAGAGCCTCCTTGAGTGAGGAGATCAAGAAAGATCACCATTTGCTTGTAAACAACTCTCGGCTTTCTTATGAAAATCGTCTTATGAAATGATTTCTTTACTCTCATTCCTCCTTAAGAAGCTAAGTGCTATTAGTTACCATGCCTACCTCATGGAATGCTCAAGAAATGCAAAAGGATATAGTCAATAACCCATCTATCCACTAAGCTTTTCTTCATAACTATAAACTAAAAAATAAATGCACCTTTTCTGGACTCACATTCTCCTTGCAGAATTAGCTGTGTGTGAATTATGTTCTTCTCATCGCCTAGAACCTGACCTAACAGTGCAGGATCAAATTCTCAGAGCTGAAAGAGCACAGAAGCAAAAGCCAAGCTATGTCTTCTCCTGTCTAGATGACCTCAATAGGTGGCACCTGCCACAGTCACAGTCACAGCCACAGCCTGCACAAAAGACTTCCTTGCCACCCTCTCTGTCTTGCTACCTTCTTTAGCACAATGGCAGTATTTTCAAATACCACAGTTCATGTTAGTCAAGCATCCAGTAATAATCAGAAAAGCAATTATGGACTCTAACAAACTCCAGCAAACATTTTATTAAAACAATTTGTCATTTGCTTTGAATCTTACAAAACAACCAATTTAAGTAACATTTTTTAATTATATAATATAACTGGATTGTTTTTTTCCTGAGTTCACTGGTTATTTTGTCATGTAAAAATATTTTAAGTGTACTAATTACCGTATGATGATGGCAGACAACAAAACAGCCTGCTTTTTCGGGATTCTGATTGCCTCAGCAGCCAGGCACACGTTGTAAAGTACCATGACTCTGGTGGAGTTAGGACTTGGATAAATCTTGAAGGAGTGCGGCTCTTTCTGTTCATAGGGTGCCCATCCAGCTCTGCTTTGGCCTTTGGACCCAGCGATATGTTCATGCTTAGGAATCTCCAGTTCATAAAACTGCAACCACCACATAAAAAAACACCCCACAAGAGTCTGTTTAATTGAACCAAATTACATTCTTAGTAAAAGCCTGCTAAACCCAACTGTCTAATCATTGCATTTTAGCACACATCTTGCGTAGTGTTTGGTTAGACGTCTTCTCCGTTTAGAAATTGTAAGACTAGTCCTTTCTGCAGTTTCCCATTGCTCTCATGGGTGTGTTAAAAATAAGTGTCACTATTTCTATTTTTAACTATTGCTGTATGACAATTCATTCCTAGAAGTGATCTCACTCCCTGATAATACCATGGAGAGAAACCACCATAGCAAAACCTACATTTCCCCCCACTGATTTATTTTTTTAGGTGCATACAATTCTTTTTTTTAAAGATTGTGCTCAAGTGTTCAATAAAAAGTGGTCAGCTTTGAAACCACATGCACAACACCAATGGAAAAAATGATTCAGCAGGTTATATTTATAAAGATTTATGCATACGTGAAACACACATACCTATATATATACATACAATAATAGTCAAAGAAAAAGAGGAGAGGCTATCAACCTGAGGGGGACATTGGGGAGAAGGGGCTCATGGGATGATAGCTAGGAAGGGTAAAAAAGAGGAAAGGGGATGGGGAAAATGATCTAATTCTGTTTCAATTAAAAGAAGACTTTTAAAAATTGTGTTCTCCACAGGGTTCCCAAGGGAGGAGCTAGAGAAAGTACCCAAGGAGTTGAAGGGGTCTGCAACCCTATAGGTGGAACAACAATATGAACTAACTAGTACCCCCAGAGCTCGTGTCTCTAGCTGCATATGTAGCAGAAGATGGCCTAGTTGGCCATCATGGGAAGAGAGGCCCCTTGGTCATGCAAACTTTATATGTCCCAGTACAGGGGAATGCCAGGGCCAAGAAGTGGGAGTGGGTGGGTAGGGGAGCAAGGCGGGGGATGGGGGAGGGTTTAGGGGACTTTCGGGATAGCATTTGAAATGTAAATGAAGAAAATATCTAATAAAAATTGGAAAAAAAAATGTGTTCTCCAAAATAATTTTTGTAGGTTTAAAAGAAGCCATGAAACACACATTCTAATTTTCTTTCTGGGAAAAAGAAAAAAAAAAAAAAAACCTTCAAAAAATTCAGTGTTTTAGCTTCTGAATAGTCACCACACAGGGACACCTCGTTGATTAATGTCTGTGTTCTAGTGATTTACAACACATAATACATAACTCAAATTCCATGTCCAGCTGAAACAAACTTAGTCCTCAATAAATATAGCCAGATAGTCAGATGACTTCTCATAAGAAATGACATAATTCGTAATGGGTGGCCTTTTTTTTCTGAGAGCCCAAGAGCTGAGAGCTGTCATCATTCTTCATGCCTAGCTTTATTGCCCAACCCTCTGCAGCTTGTTCTTTTCATTGCTGGTGAGCCTACTGTCAAGCTTGGGTGACACTGTTTTCCCAGAATCAATGATCTATGAAAGTGTTGGACTTTTAGCTGCCTTCGTACGACAACTGACTACATGTTTGGCTCTTACAGAAATGCTGATTACATGTGGTGTGCTGGGGAACACATTCTCAAAACCAAGCCACTGGTCTCCACGTTGTCGGTTTCCATGGTGGTAATTCTCCCACATGGCTGAGTTCAGGCTAGCAATACCAGACTACCAAATGGGAACCCAGGAAGGTGCATCTGATTTGGTCCTAGAACCAAGAAGAACAAGTTCTAGGAAGTTCCAACACACCATAGCTGATTGCAGACTACAAAGGCAACTGGCATAGAAAATTGGAAATGATTAAAAGTTAGAAAGTGGAAAAAATCACCTAGAATCCTTAGAGCCAGAAGCAATCACTGTTGATGTGGGATGTGCACTAACAGACTTCGCAAGCACAGGACTCCATTTATTCATCGTGTGCAGAACCACGGAGATTTCAGTCCATTCTCCAGCTTTAATGGTTTCTAGTAAGAAACCAGATAAAGAAGGATTTGGAGCTCAGAGAAAGTAAATAAATTGGCTGAGCGTTAGCGGAGGCTTCAGCAATGGATTTTTAGCAAAAGCTGGAAGAAAATAACTCAGGAGCTAGACTTGCATCCCTACAGTTGTATCAAGCCAACCACTGAGATGACGATAGAAGAGCCTGAGCTCTGTCAAGATACATTAAGAAAAATGAAATAAGTAATTAATTAATTAAAAATAAATGACAATAAATAGAAAAATAAAGTCACAAATTTTGTAAGTGACCCCCACACTTTGAGCTTGCATCCCAATGCATTTCCACAGCCATTAGAGCTGTGTAGTGACGAACATGCAATTAGTTACAGATAACAGCAGCAAGAGATTAACATACACGAGCTGTCATTTCAAAGACTTCAAACAAGAATTCAAGATTTGATGCCACAAATTACCTGGAGATGAAATTAATTCACGAAGATAAAGTTGAACCATGTGGCATATTTATGATCCTTTCATAAAATTAAAACAAGAGACTGGTCCGGTCCATAACTGGTTAGGTCTTCTGACATAATGAACGATCAAGGTAGCCCCCACAGACCAGCCTGATCCAGGTATTTCGTGATTAAGACTCCTAGTTTATGTCAAGTTGTCAGTGAAAGCTACCCAGCACAGGTGGTAATTCACATGTAAAATATTAAAATGAAAATGAAAAATAGGACAGAATATCAGAAATGTGGACTTAATAGAAAATTCCGGGGGGGGGGGCTTCACAAGCCCAGAAAAATGTAAGGTTTCTTGTTGAACAACACAAATTTTAAAGTACTTTGAAGAGACTGTAGAAGGATGAACACAGACGTGAATAAAACTGTCCCTGCAAACAAAAATGGAGCAGAAGCCGGGCAGTGGTGGCACATGCCTTTAATCCCAGCACTTGGGAGGCAGAGGCAGGCAGATTTCTGAGTTGGAGGCCAGCCTGGTCTACAGAGTGAGTTCCAGGACAGCCAGGGCTACACAGAGAAACCCTGTCTCGGAAAAAAAAAAAAAATGGAGCAGAGACCAAAAGAAAGGCCCAACTTGAGATCCATCTCATGGGTGGGCACCAAACCCTGACACTATTATTGATGCTACATTGTTCTTGCAGGCAAGAGTCTGGCCTGGCTGTCCTCTGAGAGGCCCTAGCAGCAGCTGACTGAGACATATGCAGATACTTATAGCTAACCATTGGACTGAAGTTGGGGACCTCAATGGAAGAGTTAGGGGACAGATGGAAGGAACTGAAGGGGATGGCAACCAACCCCATAGGAAAACCAACAGTGTCAGCTAATCTGGACCCACGGCAGCTCCCAGAGACTGAGCCACCAACCAAAGAGCATACACTGGCTGGTCCGAGGCCCCAGCACATTTGTAGCACAGGACTGCCTTGTCTGGCCTCTGTAGGAGAGGATGTGCCTAAATCTGTAGAGACTTGATGACTGGAGATAAGATTTGTTGAGATTCTATCTCAACAAATAAGTGTGGTATGATGACGTTAGGGAGATTGTCATTAACTGTGAAACATCATTTCAACCTTTGACTTCCCTATTTTTTTTATTTTTTTTTATTATTATTATTTTTGTTTTGCTAAACAGACATTCCTGTTAAACTATCACCCAGAGAGAATAAAGATATAAATCTCAAATCCTGTTAAGAAAACTAAAATTGAGCCGGGAGTGGTGGTGCACGCCTTTAGTCCCAGAACTCGGGAGGCAGAGGCAAGCGGATTTCTGAGTTCGAGGCCAGCCTGTTCTACAAAATGAGTTCCAGGACATCCAGGGCTATACAGAAAAACCCTGTCTCAAAAAAACAAAAAAAAAGAAAAAGAAAGAAAACTAAAACTGATATTTCTTCTTCTAGTATGCAAACTTGTAGGGAAAGGTTGAGGGTTTTTTGGTTTTCTGTTCCAGTCATCAGCCAATTTTAGTGTAAGAACAAACAATGTGCTTTTGAATCCTTATGGCAAAGAGTTCACTTCTCCACAGATCACATGACAGTTAGTTCAAAGAAAACACAACAAAAGTTTCCCCACTCATGACTCAGCAAGCATTTCCTAAGTGTTTACAATGTTCAAGATACTGGGCAAGGCATAGACCCTGGTGCCAGGATAAATAAGACACCACCCAGATCTTCCAAAGACTAATAATTTATATACAAATGCCATGTTTAAATTGACAACAAATTAAGGAGTCCTGTGGGTGACAAAGAAGAAAAAAGTTACAAATTCCTGAGGACAAAATGATTAATTCTTCTCAGACAATCTTGAAAGTCTACTTAAGCATCAACAGTTGTTCATAATATTGAAAGATGGTTGTTGTCCAGAAGCAAGACCTTCGGGGAAAATCACATCATAGCAAGTCCTTTATCATAGTAACAGACCGTAAGCAAGTGCTGAAATGGTACAAGAGACTGCGAAAGTAATCAAGAGTCACATCAGTCCTAGGCTTGGGAATTATAGCTGGTACTGTGCATGATAAGGAATTGGTACAGATTTTTAAAACAGGAATATAAAGTCAGAATGAAAATAGATTATATAAAACTCAGGGACAGGGATAACTACAGGACAAGATGTAGCTACTAGAGTCTTCCAGATTAGATGGTAAATCCACTAGGATTCACCACCAGAGGATTTAGATTTAATATGGCATACAAGATTAGGATTCTAGTTGTTGTGCCCAGAGATTGAGTTCCATTGTTTCTGAACTAAGTTTGTGTTGTATTTTCCTTCACATGGTGGTTCAACTGGGTACCAGAGAGAAAGGTGTGATGGCAAGGTGTGGGTTTGCCAGATATGCACCACAAAAGCCATGGGGGTTTTGAAGCATGGGGCTGACTTGGTAGTGACCCACCCTAGGAATTTAGCGAGCTGGGTGGAGAGATTTTGAAGCTCTGAGTCAGACAGTCTCCATGAGATAAAAACTGGCTGGCAAGAGTAGCTGGGTGAAGTGCAGAAACTGCCTTTCTTTTTAACATTCTGGCAACAGGTGGTGAACCAACATGTTGGGCAGGAATCCACTAGAAATTTAAGATTATTAGCCTGAGAGTTAGAATTTTATTTTTTATGTGAGTAGCATGGGAACTTTGAAACAAAGAAACTGCTCTCAGGCTCAGAGATCTCCTGCTGTGGGGAATATTCGCAGGCTGCCCTGAGTCAGAGAGCTATAGAATGGAAGTTGCCTACTTCTTGGGGCAGAGATTGACTGAACTCTGAATTCATAAAATTGGGGTTATTTGCTTTTAGAATGATTTATATACAGATTTTTGTCCAAATCACATGGGGAATTTCACCTATGGTTCAGAACTAGGATAGGAAAAATTAGTCACGGAGTCCAAGTAGAGAGAGCAGTGGTAACTACTTGCTATGATCAGGTATTAATTTTTAATGTCTGTGGCTCCAGGTAAAGAGCCCAACAGTTAGATGGTATAACAGGATAGCTGCTCTAGGAAAAAAGTTTAGCAAGTAAAAACTACCTGCTTCCTATAAGCAGATATTAGTGAAAGTTTGAATTGTTTTAAAGATGGTATAAAGATATATTGCTCTAATATGCCACAGGATACTCAAATTCTGTCTAACATGGGCTATACTGGAATTTGGGTTATTATCTTGCATGGCAAAATAGAAAAGGCCTAATAATAGTCACATATAGTATTTTAGTTTATTTCATTTATTTTGGATTGTATTAATTTTCAAAATGGGTGTGATGTTGAATTTTGTGGTTATATTATTCCTCTGGGAGAGAGGTCAATATAAAGGTTTTTCTGGTTACTGGTTCAAGGATATGCTGATTTGGGAGAAACGTTTTGTCTTCGTGTCTTTAGAAAAAGTAATTAGTGTCTGTATACCTTACAGAGTGATATGGATCAGATTTTATAGGGGGAGACCCCCAGAGAACTAGATTCCAGAGAACCAAACAAAAAAGTTATCTTGATGATACTAAAATTTTGTTTTGAGATTTGTATATTACAGAATATACAGCCTTGGTAAATCCCATTGTCAGACATGCTGAACTGACCTGCTTGAACTCCTGATATTGGACTTTCATTTGGATCCAGTCAGGACACAGACATCAGAGACTAATTCAATTGTTGGTGTAGCCTTCTTAAGGCCAACAAGCTCTCCCATTTTCCCTACACTCCCCCCACCTTCATAAATATCTCAATGCCCATATTCAGCTTGAAGAAGTATGAAGAGTTGTTGTCCCAGTTCCCTGGACTTTTGGACTGGAGGAAGTTATTCTAAGGTTTCCTTTCTAGGGGAATTAGAAGTGGTCATAATTGGAACAGGGAGGAAATAGCTAGAATTGATTGTATAGTCATAATCTCATTTGGTAGAAATCTTTATAATTGTTACTAAGTTGAAGTCATAATTTCTTATTTTGGCACAGAATTTATTTTGATACAGAATCAAGGTTTCATTGGTATAAATTTCTTCTATTGATTACAAAAATTTTGTAAGTACAAGGTTTGGACACAGTCCCTCTGTAAATGCCATTATAAACTCATCTGAGATGTTTAAACATGTGAGTTAAGAGCCAAATAGCAATTTCATGGCTCTGGGTTTATTGTTGGGGTGTTTTCGGATATTTTAATTAGAAATAGCCAAGGGTGGTTAACAGACAACAGTCCAGGTTACTTTACATAGATAGTTGGTTTTCGAAAGCATCAGAAATCCACAGAATGTGATATTTAATGTTGTTTATTCACTTGTTGTTGAGACAAATTTGCTAACAACTTCCCATTCTTGGATTCAAAGAAGCAACTGAGCATCTATCTATACCTCTAGATGAGGTGATACATTGTTGCTAGGTGGCCACTGAGCAGAAATTGCCTATCTCTCCTGCAGACCTGTACAATCCTGGAGTAGACACAAGTTACAGGTTAGGACAGCTCAGTTCTGCTGAGACAGAATAGGCTAGTCCTTAATTCCTGGTTTTCAAAGGTCTGTCACAAATCAATAGCTTTTCTATACTCCAGAAAGTGGCACTCATAAAAAAAAAAAAAAGACCTCTCTGTGACACACAAAACTTAAGTCTGACCTCTTCTCTCTTTCAGGCAAAAACTAGAAACAACCCATAGGTGGTGCTCATACACAAGAAAAGAACCAGATTGATGGGCTTCTCTCTGCTCTCTGAGCCCATGCCTATCCCAAACCGAGACTCAGGTTGTCTCCTATACCTGCCCTGGCCATGGCTTCCAGACACATCTGTCCTAACTACAACCAACCACGGATACAGACTCAAGGCCTTTGTCCCAGATAACTACCCGTTAGACACCCTCACTCCCTGCCCACGCCCACCTCAAATCAAGACTCAGGACATCTCCTGGCTCCATTGCAGCCACAGTTCCCAGACATATCTTTCCTAATTGCAACCAGAGGAACATATAAATTCAAGGCCTTTTTCCAGGACAGAATTACAAATGTGGCA
This sequence comes from Mus minutoides, assembly GCA_902729485.2. NCBI lineage: Eukaryota > Metazoa > Chordata > Mammalia > Rodentia > Muridae > Mus > Mus minutoides. The sequence goes on from LR749714.1 coordinate 1,136,611, forward strand.
CCACTCAGAATTTGTGAACAGAGAAAGACACAGGCAGAAACAAGAACCAACTAGAAGGTGGAACTCATACGCAAGACGGATGTGCCACCAGTCAGAATTTGTGAACAGAGAGAGAGAGAAACTCAGCCCGAAGTGCTGCACAGATGTTCAAAACCAAAGTCACCACAGCATGGATCAGACTTGGAAGGATTACCATGGCAACAAGACAAGCCACTGGGTAATACACAAATTTAGCATGTGAACAGTCAAAACCAAAGTCCCCACAGCACAACTCTTTGACAAAGACTGAGGCACTGTGTGGGTCCAAACTGCCAGTGTACATGGGCCACCACTGCTGCCTCTGCAGGTGCACACAGACAGGTTTAGCATGCAAAGAGGTAGGAAGCTCTTACCATGGACAAGTTTTGCATATGGACAGACAGAAAACAGGAAACTCATCATAGCACTACAAACACAGACGTGTATCCAACCCTTCATGAAAAAACGTCTTAGAGAGACTATAGACCTAGATGGAACATACTTCAACATAGTAAAAGCCATATAAAGGAAACCCACAGGCAGCATCATTCTAAATGGAGAAAAGCTTGAAGCAATCCAACTAAAGTTAGGGACATTACAGGAAAGTTCATCACCCTCACTCATTGTCAACTTCATGCTGGAATGACTAGCTGAAACAATAAGGCAAGAGAAGAAAATGAAAAGGATACAAATAGGGAAAACTGAGTCAAACTATCCTTATTTGCAGATGACATGATGCTACATAGGAAAGATCCCAAAATTCTACCAGGAAACTCTTAGAAGTGATAAACAAATTCATTGATCTGGCAGGATACAATTGCTGCCCTTAATTCTTAGGTAAATCGAGTCCTATTCAGAAAGTCCTTTCCTACACCTATATCATGTAAGGTACTGCCTGTTTTCCTCTAGAAGTTTTAGTGTTTCAGAATCAACTTGCACAAATCAATAGCTTTTTCTATATGCCAAAAGTAAATATACAAAGAAGTTGATCTTGAATACATTTCTATCCAAAATGGTCTCAAAAAAAAAAAAAAAATCTAGGAATAAACCTAACCAAGGATGTGAAGGACCTCTACAATGAAAAGTTTAAATTTCTGAAGAAAGAGATAAAGAAAGAACTAGAAAATGGAAAAACATCTCATGCTCATGAATTAGTAAAAGCAACATTTTTATTATTATTATTTTGTTGTTTTGTTTATTGGTTTGTTTTTTCAAGACAGGGTTTCTTTGTCTAGCATTGGTTGTCCTGGATCTCTCTCTCTCTCTCTCTCTCTCTCTCTCTCTCTCTCTCTCTCTCATTCTCACTCTCTCAACCAGGTTGGCCTCAAACTCATATAGACCTACCCACCTCTGCCTCCCAAGCACTGGGATTAAAGGCATGTCCTAAGGCCAGGCAGAATTAACATTCTAAAAACTGCCCATGCTACCAAAGTTATTTACAGGTCCAATAAAATTCTTATCAAAACCCTCATTTCATTCTTCCCAGAAGTAGGAAAAAAAACCCTAAAATTTGTATGCAACCAAAAAGAACCAGGAGAGCTTATACCAATCCTTAGCAAAAATTAAAAAGATAAAAACAAAATTGGAAAAATTATCATTTTAGATCTTAAGATACATTATATAACCATGGCAAATAATAATATGGTATCAGCACAAAAACAGACATGTAGATCAGTGGAACAAAATTTAAGACCTAAACATGAACACATATAACTTCAGCTACTTAATATTTGACAAAAATGCCAAAAACATATACTGGAAAAAAAAGAAAAAGTCTTTAACACATGGTGCTATGAAAATTGAATGTCCACATGAAAAAAGAATGAAATCAGATCCACATGCATCATCTTATACAAAAATTAACTCCAAATGAATCAAAGACATAATTGTGAAACACTAAAACTACTAGAAGAAAACATAGACTGCACCTTACCTAATATAGGTAGGTGTAGGACAGGATTGCCTGAATAGGACTTCATTTACTCAAGAATTAAGGCTGACAACTGGCAAGTGGGACATCAGAAAACTAAAAAGCATCTACACAGCTAAAGAAACAATCAACCAGGTAAAGAGGAAGCCCACAGAATAGGAGAGAATCTTTGCCATCTATACATCTGATCGGTTTAATATCCAGAATATATAAAGAATTTAAACCTCAAAAAGCAACAAGAAAAAAATTGACCCATTCAAAAAAAATGGGCCTGGGATCCAAATACAAGGTTCTCAAAAGAAGGAAAAAGAATGGCTAGGAAATATCTTTTTTAAAAAATATCTGTTATCCTTAGCAATTATAGAAATGCAACTCAAAACAGCTCTGAGAGTACATCTTACCATAAGTCAGCATGGCAAAGGCCAGTGGAACAACCACCAGTAAATGCTGGAGGGAATGTAGGAGCTTCACTGTTGGTAGGATTGCAAACTGGTGTGGCCTCTATGGAAATCAGTGTGGAGAATTCTCTAAAAGCTATAAATAAATCTGCCATATGACCCAACTTATCACTTCTTGACATATGCCTAAGGGGTTTGCCATCATTCTCCACAGATTTATAATAGCTAGAATATGGGAGAACATAAAAGAGCTAAATGTCCTATAACTGATAAGTGGAAAATGAAATTGTGGTGCATGTACACTATGTAATAGTATTCCTCAGTAAAGAAATACAAAATCATGAACTTCAAAAGTAAATGGATGGAACTAGAAAAGATCATATTGAGAGAAGTAACAACTGTTAAATGTTTTCACTAATTGGAAACTCTTAACTTCACATCTTCAGATTTCAGTACATAGCCTGTAGTAACTACAGAAACCAGGAAAGTAACCTGGGACCATTCCCAGGATAGGGATGTTGGAAAGCCAGAGGGTAATAGGAGGGTACAAGGAATCTGATCAGGAATCCATAAAGGGACTCCCTCCCCCTACTTCCCCACTACATGCCTGGTCTCCATAGCTTTCTTTAACCATGGAGGAAGATTCCACAACCCCTCTACTCCTGTGTCCTACTTGACTCAAAGCCAGAACCACATGGTTGATACTATCAAGTTCAGTTGCCTACTCTAGATAGAAGCTGGGCCCCTCCTTGGATAAAATTTGCATAAGCTTCAATTTGTCCTAAGAACCAATCCCAGCACTTGGGAGGCAGAAGCAGGAGGATTTCTGAGTTCGAGGCCAGCCTGGTCTACAGAGTGAGTTCCAGGACATCCAGGGCTATAAAGAGAAACTCTGTCTCAAAAAACCAAAAAAAAAAAAAAAAAAAAAAAAGAACCAGCTGAGGCTAAATTGAGTAGTTTTAGACTAATTTCACTGGAAGAGGAAACTTCAAGACAGACTAACATTGACTGTGTACTGTGTTTCCCAGAGTTCACCCTTATGCAAGACCCCACACAGCTAAGCTTCCAACAGGTAAAAATGTCTAAGAAGTCCTCTTAAAGCAAATGAAAACTGTGGACTTTGTGAGATACAATAATGACTACCCAGCAAGACACACCCACTGGTGTATCATGCGATACAAACATCATAGAAGTCATCTGATTAGATTTCAGTCATACGCTAAAAGATATAACCCATACCTGGCATCATTATTGATTTTTCAAAACCCTCTAGATAGACAGATCATAGGCCCAAAGAGAGAACCTACTACTATTTTTTATGCTAAATTGACATAGTATTAAACTGACTTCAAATAACTTATTGTTACACCCATAGAAAATACATCTCTAAGCCCTCATCAAAGACGCTTTTGTTTACAATAGACAAAAAAAATGTGGTGATAAACACAGACCCACAATTGCTCAAGGTACGGAGAGTATGAGACTGCAGAACATTCTGCTCTAAATGAAACAGATACACAGCAACTTCCCCTCCCAAGACTCGGGGAGTGCTGGAGAAGAGGGGGCAGAGTGAATGCAAGAGCCAGAAGTGACTGGTGGATCACGACAAGGAGATACAAATGCAACAGGGCAGCTGCGTTTATGAACTCACAATGGCTGTGACAGCACGGCAAGACAGACCAAATTCTGTCTTGGAGAGTTGGACAGGAAAGTTGGGCACAACACCACATCCCCAGCTGGAGAGAGATTGTTAATTGTCACCCGCTAGAAAAGGAAGAGTCAAGTGTTCTCTAAAAACATTAACTTTCAGAAATTAACCAGGCTCTGGTGAAGGCTGTTGGGGTGATAAGTAAAAGGACACAGAGTTTCATGGATCAGGGAAGTGGGGTGGACCTTAGAAGACTTGGAGAAAGGGTGAAAATTATCAAAGTATGTTGTATAAAATTCTCAACGAAGTAATTAAAATATCTTTAAAGATAAAAAAAAAATTCCTCCACCCCTGATATCTCATCTCTTTGGACACCTGAGAAAATGACTGGTTCTTCTCTCACCATGTGACACTATTCCTAGGATAACGTAAACAAATGTCTGCTTATCCTTGACAGGGGATTGGCAGCAAATGCAAAGTAAGGATGCTACTAACTTGTTCAACATGCAAACCAATGTTGGGTTTGCTTATAGAAGTATGGGTGAGGGGTTACATTAGGGACAGAAATTACTAAAAGGGAGCTCCATCACAAAAGCCTATGTAGGCATGGATGACAACTCACGTAAGCTGTAACCCTGGAAGTCATTGTACACCGTGAGTTTCTGGAGCACTCTGAAGGTAGCACAACAGGTTAGAGGATGTCTCTTCTAGACAAGTACCTCAGCTTGTCTGATCATCTCTCAGCAGTACTTACTTCTTATACAAACTTGGAGAGAGAAGGGCCTCGTGAATCTGCTCGGTTTCAGGCACTTCCTAATGCTTTGCAGTTGTTTACTTCCTATGTTTAAAGAGCTTCCCAACAGGATGGAGTGTTTTACCTCCCTTTAGAGCATGCTGTCTATGTAACAGATTCCTACCAAGATAGAACATTTTCTCTTGATTTAGAGGAAATTGCTATGCCAATGTCCTCCAGACCCCAGCTAGTGTAAAATCACTTCTACCCTGCCTCACTTCAACAAAAATCTGTCAAGCTATTCAGAATCTCCCCTGCCATTGGTGTCTCCTCTGGGTAATTTTCCCTCCACTAACCCCACTCCCCTCCCTTGGCTATAAATCTCCATTTCTCCATGCTGTATTGGGAATGGAGCCCATGTCTATTCTGAAGTCTCTTCTCATTGCAATATTTCCTGCATATATTAATCTGTTTTTACGACATTACTGTCCAGCTCCAGGCTTTTCTTTAATTGTATGTAATTTGTGATAATAAATTGATAGCAAAAAGGAATTAAACATTTGCTTCAACCTGTAAATGTTTTATTTAAAGTGCTTACATATATTGAAAAATCAGACTGGTGCCTTTAAAGCTCCAAGTTCTCTGTTTATCTGTAAAATGTGTCCAGCTCCAGGCTTTTCTTTAATTGTATGTAATTTGTGATAATAAATTGATAGCAAAAAGGAATTAAACATTTGCTTCAACCTGTAAATGTTTTATTTAAAGTGCTTACATATATTGAAAAATCAGACTGGTGCCTTTAAAGCTCCAAGTTCTCTGTTTATCTGTAAAATGTGTGTACGATCGCCACCAAAAAATTCCACGCTTCCTTTAGATGTGAACCTCTGTCTGCTGCTCTTAAAAGTGAGACAAGGGTTCAGATTCCAGGTCCATTCAGTTCTTGGCTCTGCTGCTCAGACTGCCAATTAGAGCATTTTGCAATAGAGACATCTGTCCACTGGACTGAGACCAGCTCATTTCACAAAGCAGTTGTCAAAAGATACTGACTTTCTGTGGCAACCTGCGTTGGATTCCAGCTCATGCCCTCTGAGGTTATGGTGCTTCCTCTTCTATCACTAAATCCTTTAAATGGCTTGAAGTTAGGCAAACTCATTTTCAAAACTAACTAATTACAAAATCAAAAAGTCATCCTGTGTCCTTTGGTTTATGGAACTTTTGCTGGTCCTCACATTTATCGTTTACAAAAAAAAAAAATCACTTAAGCCCACTTTTATTCTTCGAATCTGTGAGAATTTGAATCATCTTAAGAGAAATGTATGTATGTAGGTGGATTTCCCTTGAGCCATTGCTGTCCGTTAGGCCCAGAGCTAATGGTGCCAGCTTCAATTTCCTGAAGGTATCTGCTGAATACCTGAGAAAATTTCTCTTTGCAATATAACTAATTTGTCTTTTCAAGGTAAGAAGTTCTATAAAGAGAAAGGTTACATTAGTCTGAATGTAGTTTAGATTTTCAGCTACATAGAATTGCTTTGAAAGATGAAAATGGCTTTATTGTTACATTTTTTTTATAGTGGGTGTGTGAAGTGATTAGCTTCCAGGTAAAGATTATGTAACTGTATTGATCGGGGCACGGGGCTCTCACACTCTTAATGAATCATGCCAACTGGCAAGAAGAGCTATAGAGGTCCACCAGCTTCTTGTCTGCCTCCTGAGCTTGCATTTATAAAGGAGAGAAGCCTTGCTCACAAGTTAGGAGAGACAATGGTGAGAGAGGCTTCAGTGCTTCCAGATTATGGGTATAAACAAAACAAGGTGCTGTGTTTGTCCCTTGTGGTATAATTTTAAAATTAATTAGGTGATGGTAAAACGATTCAGCTGAAATGATGGCAGAGCCATGAGACACACAACACAAGCGTCTGTCAGAGAAACCTGCCATTCAGACAAAGCTCCAAACTTTACAAAGCTGAGTGCAGACAGCAGCTAACCACACTCCCAGCTTGCCCCTATTTTACCTTTCTAAGATGCAGGTGTTGAATAAATCCCACCACTTCTTTGGACAGGAGAAAACAAAACAAAATATAAAGGTCTTCTTATCATTCTGTATACCTGGGCAATTAAAATTTCTTCTTTCACAGCCAATGGCCCCTGTAGCTGCAGCCTGTTAAAAGTGCAAAATTTTTAAGATCTGGAGAATATTTGTGCCAGGGACAATGCTTGACCAAACATAGTTAGCCAAATTTAGATAAACTCTCAATCTGGCTTTCTTTAACTTGAATAGAAAAACATCACACACTTCATTGAACATGAATGGATTTGAAAACGAACATTTGGATTATCTGTAAGAATATTTTCCCAGAATAATAGGCCCAAGATTTTTTGATATGCAGCATAGAGTTCTTTGTTGACCCAAAGAATGCATCAGCCTTCTGTTTTCTCTGTCTACTCCTATTTGCTGATTTTTGTTAATATTTATAATAACAGAAATAGTAGGTGAGGGAAAGCAAGAGAATAACAGATCCATTGAAGTCTTTACTCTTTGTTTTTTTCGGCGCTTCTCATGCATTTTCTTGGGGATAATTAGAGATAAATGGTATGGTATTATGTTTGCTCAGATAGCAATACAAAAATGCCTATTTCCGTCATTTTCAGTAATAGACTTTCAAGCTATATTTTCCTCAAACTTGATCCTCATTATTCCAGTAATATTTAAGCTATTAATTTCTCCAGAGAGTGCTTTTTGAAAATGGTAAATTATAAGACAAATCCTAAAATTACATTTTCTTTAATTTACAGTATTGTTCAAGCTGTACTGTTAGCATAAATGAATAGTCTGAGCTGCAGTCTGCAATAAAAAGCCTTCAGCATTAAACAGTTGGCTTGGAGACAGAAACATTAAGAATATGATTGAATTTTTTTTTTTACAGAAGATGAAATAACAGCGTGCGCAAAGGCTCATTTATGATAATTCTAACATTTCTGCTACAGTTATAGAAACGTAACAACATTTACCAAAGAGAAAGGAAGAAAAGAAAGAAAGCGAGAGAGGTGAAGGGCTTTACTTTCTAACCGACTGCAATGATATCAATTTTGCCCTTCGTGAAGCAATATTCGCAGTTACATGTGTTCTCCTTCTTTTGAGTTTCAAGTTTACCCTTTGGAAAAAATACAAAAGCAGGGCTTTTCAAAACAGAAGTCAGTGAAAGCAAATGTGTTTGTACTTGATGTCTAAAGCGCAGACATGTTATAAACACGTAGGGGTGGAAATGGAGTCAGACAAGCTGCTTGCGACTGGGGAAGACAATGGACTCTATAAGGGGCTATAAAACACCAGCATGCTGGTTTATTTCATCATGAAAAGATGCTAATTATGCTAATGTACAATGTAGAAGTTTGCCCTGAGTTTAAGGATATATTTATGTCATTTATTTACTATGCTTCATTACACACTAGTTATATCTGCTTTCCTTTTGGATGACCTTTTCCAAGGATGGGAATTTTATAATAAAGATAGAGACTCCCCTTCTATACGTCTATGAAGACCACTCTACTTGAAGACATGGACAATCTGATAGGTGCATTGCTAACAATAACCAGGGCTAGGCAAGAAAAGGAAACGCTTTAAATTCTCCCAGACTAAAATCACTACCGCCATCTAGTGGTAACTGACTGTGAGTCTCCCAAATTCCAGAACACATCAACAATTTTTTTTTAAATGCCATTTTGTTTTTTATATTCGTGCTTATGTCAGAGAGTTGCGCTTTATAGGGAATTTGGCGAATTTTTGTTAGTTTTCTGGAAGACGACACTACAATCTGAAGAAACGTGGTGTCGGGAGCTGCAGAGTTTCAATCCTAAAGCCAACCATCATAAAATGGCAGGGCTGCCATGTAGGTAGGGAGACTTGACACCCGTGGGCAGAACACTTACTAACCACCACTGAGTGATAAAAGCCCTTTCAGGGTTCAGGAAGGTGCCTGGAAAACAGCACACTGGCACGAGAGCAGGTGGAGGTAACCGCGGCGTCAGAAACTGCGGTGTTTTTAAAGACTTTCATGAGCAAGAGATGACCTTTTGCCCGGAGGGAAAGAATGTTAGCAGGGGAATCTCACCGAGAAGAATCCCAATGGACAGGCCATGTTAAATTCACCCCAGTTTACTGCAATGAGATTATATATCCCTTTTTGTCTAATACAGCCGTTCACTTCTCATTTAACCTACATGTAAAAATTCAGTTTTGCCTGTTTCAATGCCGACTCTCGAGCTCCTGATCTTCTTGCCTCTACTTCCCAAGGCCTGTGATTTCAGGCATTCACTGCCATGCCTGGCTTTGGAGGGATGATGTGCCATTCAGGGTGTCAGGCTTAAGCACTGTCAAGAGGAGGAAAGATATTATTACATGTTCTCCCTTCCTTACAGCATATGCAACACACACACACACACACACACACACACACAACTCAGATGAAAATTTTCTTCAATGAGCATGGACTGGGGAGGACTTCAAAAGATAGACAAAACTTAAATCATTTTGAAAGAGAGAGAATGAAAGATACAACCAGAGAAGACCAAGAAAGGTGTGGCTCAGCAGTGAAAGTCAGAGGAGCCTGGAAAACAAGGTATAGCCCAGCATGTTTGGAGGATCACAGACAACTTCATCCCTGCAAAAGTTTCTCTTATACATATGTGGTCAAGAATGTAAGGGAGAGTGGGAATGTGTGCAAATTTTAGCTATCAGGATGGTCTTACATGCCAAGATTAAAAAAAAAAATGGTTCACTATATCCATGGACTATACACAGCTTACCATAGGCACTATTGTGTCCAAGAAACACAGGGCATTGTGCTCTGACATAAGCACATGTCAATATTGTCTTTAGACGCTGAGGGGTGGGGGGTTGTCACTGTTTTCTTAGCAGGGGGAGAGTAAAGGGGTTGAGGGACACAGTGGCATGCTGAGCCTTGGAAAGACCCCCCTGTCACTGATGTGAAGGACAGTGGAATAGGAGCAGAGCATATTCCTTGTCGGCTGGTGTATTTCCCTTGTACAACTAACACACACATCTGCCATCCTGGTTACGTGTACTCTGGTCTTCCTCCCCTCCCCCTCCCCCTCCTCCTCCCCCTCCCCCTCTNCTCCCCCTCCCCCTCCCCTCCCTGAGCACTTAGTACTTCCCTGTGAAGTGTTTTAAGATTATTATTAATTCTATAATGATTTGTCAATCCATACATGGCAATCTCTTAACAAATTAACTATAATTATGCCTGAACTGGTTAGTTACAGTTTCGATATTGTTGTTGCTGCTGTTGTTGTTTGGTTGGTTTTGTTTTGTATTCAATCCCTTAACAAATTATAATTTATTATAGATTATCTATAATTTGTTATGCATTCACTGTCATTACATATATGCAGTCTCTTAACAAATTTATCTATAATTACGCCTGTGTGTTGTTATTGTTGTTGTTGTTGTTGTTGTGTTGTTGTGTTAGGGTTTGGGAATTGCTAAGGAAGACCCCGGACTCAAATAGTATGCAAGAAGAAAGAACATTTATTCTGCATAAACAACCAGTATGCAGGGGTCACCGCTGCATCAAGATGGCGACCCCAGACAAAGGCGCTCAGGCCTTCTTATAGGGAACTGTGGGATCTCTCTAGAAGGATTAGGTAATCTCTAATGTGATTGGTTGGAGCTAAAGCCCCGACATTTAGTACAATTTTGATTGGCTACTTTGTTAGGGTTAGGTAATCTAACACCTCATTTGTGGGTGCCAGGGTGCCCCATAGACTGCATTCCTGCATCATGAATGATTAACCACCAGTTGGCTATCTTCAGGCTGTTCCTCAGGTGGGGGATTTTATACTCTTGTTCCTGGACTTCCGGGTCTGCTGCTGGAGTGGATGACCTATGACCTAGCTTCTGGAGCTAGTGTCTTAAGGCTTTTTTTCCCCTTGTTCCGGCGAACCCTGCTCGCTCCACTCGACCCCACTTGCTCCCACTGGCTCCGCTCACTCTAGCCAGCCCCACTCGCCCGCTCGCTCCGATCGGCTCCACTTGCTCCGGTTGGCCCCGCTCATTCCAGCTGTCCCCGTTCAGCCCCACTTGCTCTGGCCCCTCTAGCTCCGGCCGTCCCCGCTTGCATCGGCCATCTCCGGTTGCTTCGGACAGCCTCGCTTGCTCCAGTTGGTCTCTCCGGTCCAAGGATTCATTTCTTTTTTTCTTTTTTTTTTTTTTCCTTGTTCCAGTCCGGCCAGCCCCACTTGCTCCCGGCTGCCCCCCTTCGCCCCCCCCCCTTGTTCCGATCTCCCCGCTCGTTCCGGCTGTCCCCGTTCGGCCCCACTCGCTCCGGCCCCCGCTAGCTCTGGCCGTCCCCGTTCACTCCGGACAGCCTCGCTTTCTCCGGTTGGTCTCTCCGGTCCAAGGATTCATTTCTTATTATTCTTCATAAGTATGCTGTAGCTGACTTCAGACGCACCAGAGGAGGGTGTCAGATCTTGTTACGGGTAGTTGTAAGCCACCATGTGGTTGCTGGGATTTGAACTCATCACCTTCGGAAGAGCAGTCAGGTGCTCTAACCCGCTGAGCCATCTCACCAGCCCCAAGGCTTTTCTTTTGTTTTGTTTTGTTTTGTTTTGTTTTGTTTTGAAATCAGGCCTGGTCCTTCAATGGAGACTAAAGGGATTTATGTAGCCCTTTCTGTTGTTGTTGTTGTAGCTGCTGTTTGGTTTATTTTGGTTTTGTTTTGTTTTGTTTTTTTAATCAGTTTCACACAAACTCAGATCACCTGGGAAGAGGGAACCTTGGTTAAAGAATTCCTCCATCAGACTGGCCTGTAGGCAAGTCTCTGAGACAATGCTACCCCAAGGCAGATAGACTGGGTAATATAAGAGGCAAACTGAGCAAGACAAGAAGAGCAAGCCAGTTTTTTTTCATGTTCATAAATTAAAAACTAAAACGCTAGGGCTAGTGAAACGCTTCAGTGGTTAAGAGCACTGGCTGCTCTTCCAGAGGACCTAAGTTCAATTCCCAGCATGCACACGGCAGCTCACAACTGTCATATAACTAATTATTGGCTGGGCACTAACCCCAGCACTAAGGAGGCAAAGGCAAGCAGATCTCTATGAATTCAAGGCCAGCCTGGTCTATGAAGTGAGTTCCAGAACAGTCAAGGCTACATAGAGAAATTCTGTCTCCAAAAACAGAAGCGGGTGAGGGAGGGGTAAAAAAGAAATACAGGAGAAAAAAAAAAAAAAACAGGAAACTATATATGAAGATTAAAAGACGGATAAATCTACTTATGACTCATGACAACTCTTTTCAAATTTGTTTGACCAATAACTCTCTTACCATAAAATCCACAGTAATTACACCGCAAAGCTGTGTTCTCAGGCAAGCCGTGGCCACCATGATGCTGAACATGGCAAGCTGGGCTGTCACAGAGTGAATGTCACACTCTTGTCACCTACGCAGATGAGTTTCTGTGTCCCCCAAACACTTCCTGTATTTACCTTCATAAATGCCAGAGGTCCACCGGGATGCATAAAAATAAATGCAAGTCTCATCCAAGTACACAACAAATTCCAGAATAAGTATACTGAACTTAACAGTAAAGGCATCAGCGACTCACTGCGATTTCTCACCGGCTGGAAGGATGCTTCACTGGTTAAAAGCCACTTGTTACTCTTGGCGAAGGATCAGAGTTTAGTTCCTAGCACCTACACGGCAGTGCATAACCATCTGTAATTCTGGTTCCAGAGAACCTATTGCTCCTTTCTGGCCCCTGCAGGTATCAGGTGCATATATATGGATGCAGGCAAAACACTCATATAAAAAAAGCAATAGATCTTTAAAGATCTATATTATATTATTATTCAATTAAATATATATATATATATATATATATATATATATATATATATATATAGTCCCTCATTGGTAGAAATGTCTGGCAAGAATTAGGAGATGTGGCCTTCTTGAAGGAAGTGTGTCATTTGATATGAGCTTTGAATTTCAAAAGCCCGCTGTCATCCCAGTTAGCTTGCTCTCGAGTGCTCTCTCTCTCTCTCTCTCTCTCTCTCTCTCTCCCTCCCTCTCTCCCTCCCTCCCTCCCTCCTACTTGCTGAAAAGGTCCTCCAGCACCATGACTGCTTACCTGCTGCTATGCTCCCAACCACGATGGTCATGGACTCTAACTCTTTGGAACTGTAACCCTCCAATAAATCTTTCTTTTGCAAGTTACCTTGGTCACAGTGTCTCTTCCCAGGCAAAGACACTAAGACACTTGGGAATAGGATCTCATGAGGAGAATCACTGCGATGTTAGATTTCCGAATCGACAGGGAAGCTTGAACATCAGAAAGATCCATCTCTGCACTGTGCACACTCCATACTGCCTCTCAGAGATTCCCTGGAGCCACCCATCCCCTGTAGAATTTTGTAAATTGCCTTCGAGGGACATCCACTCAGAACTTCATTCTTAAGACCCCATTCTTCACTTCACATATATTCCACCTACATGAAACTTTAAATTTCTCTTTCCCTTATCTTTGGTGTTTTGTCTTAATTTCTAGCGGCCACGTCTGAACTGACAGTGAGGCCTGGGAACAAGATGTTCTGCCCTTTTATGAGCACAGAATGCCACAATGACGTGGTGGACGCCACACATTCTCTGTAGTTTGCTTTGTTTTGTTTTATTTTATTGAGAATGCATGAGAACTCTATCTACATCATTTCTACCCCTCTTCTCAACTCTTCTCCATGTTGTCTCTCAAATTCAATACCTCTTCTTTAATTATGTTTATGTGGGTTGTGTGTGTACACTCAAGCTCACGTGTGTGTGTGTGTGTGTGTGTGTGTGTGTGTGTGTGTGTGTGTGTGTGTATACACAGCTTGCTGAGTCTATTTAGTATTATTCACGTGTACATGTGTTTAGGGTTGACCACTTGACATTGAATAACCTATCAAGGGGGCTCATCCCTAGAGAAGGCTAGTTCTCCCTATCTCCATAGCTATTGACTGCTTGGCTACAATGATGTCACTTTCATCCAGTGATGGAGCTTTGTGGATCTCCCCCATCCACATTTGGATATCAATTTGTGCTGCCATTGCATAAGTCTTGTTTAGGCAACCATATTGGTGAGATGTTGTGTGTATGACTTCCCTGTCACATAAAGAAGGCATAAACGCCCGGTCCTCTAGCTCTTAAACTCTTTCTGCCCCATCTTCCATGATGGTGGCTGAGCTTCAGGTGTAGGGGTTGTGTTATAAATGTATCAACTGGGGGTGGGAACTCCACAGTCAGCTGTGCTCTGCACTTTGACCGGTTATGCCCAAGCCATACAGTCTTGATCATCTCAAGACCCCCCTCTCAGTTCTTCATCTCCAATGGACTATCCTCATGTGGATTGCCTGAGGCTACAAGAAAGGCCTCTGTGCTTGTCTTTTCTAAAATTCCTCAAAAAAAGGTCTTTTGCTCCCACATAGAGAAGAATGGTTCCACTGTTGTCTGGCTGTGTAGTTTAAAGGATCTAGGATTATACAGCATCCATGGATCAGGATAAAATTTGAACTGGGTTGCTATTTTCAGGCAGTGCCTGGGAGGCATTTGGAAAAAAAGCAAACCCAAAAACTGAGAAGAAAAAATTTTAAAAGCCTGCCTCATGCTGTCAAACTTACCAGAGTAAGTATCTGTCGAACTATCTTGGAGAAACAAATATCTTTGGAGTAAGGAATTCTAAAATGAATTATTTTCCATTTTCAGTAGCAAGATGGACACTGATATCATTATTGTTTGATAGGAAATATGGGAAAAACAAAAGATACTTTTTGGACTTAGCAGACATCATCTCCCAACTTTATAATCATATTTTGATACTTATATGTGGTCCTACAGTATTTGCTGCCAATACAACAGAAAGAGTGGCAAGCATAAAGTTACAGCAAATTATGCATAATTTAGTTTCTTAGAAGGTCTCTAAACAGTGTGAAGTGTTCAGCTTGTTATATATGCAACATTGAAATCATATTTCTCTGATGTGTTTATCTCAGTGTTGTAATCGTGAAATGGATTCTTCCACATTTATCTTGTCTGCAAAAAAGCATTTTATTAATTAGCTACACCACTCTCAAGGGTATTAGGTTTTTTTTTTTAGAACCTTCAGTGTCAAAACTTCTGCAAGTATAAAACTGCAACTCATTTGCAAAAGAAAAGTGTTATGAAATAATTTCTAAATATGATTTGAATAGCAAAAGTACTCCCAGAGAACATACCTCCCAGACGTCCCTAAGCATTGATGCACTTATAAACTGTATTGTTTATTGTTATTTCTTCATTGCTATCCTTTATTGATAGTTCTTTTCACAAAAGCAAGGAGGTAGTGGGGGATCTTATCTTTGTATTCTGTCAGGATAACAACTCAAATTTTTCAGCTTATTTTATGATAAAATTGTTTGTGATTCTTGTTTTTGTTTTAATTTTATTCATACACGTTTTCAAAGTGCTCATTGTGTTGAGTCTTTGTGTGGGAACGTATTGCATACATTTTGTTCCCATTTAGACAGATGACAAATTCTTGAAATGAATATTTTTGAGTATTTAATGATTTCTTATTGCAACTTTATGCTTATTAGAATTTTTGTACAAGTGAATCACTTAACTGATTTTAAAATGAGTTTCTTCAGAGAAACTTGAGTTTGTTTCTAAAATGTACCTATGGAAACAACCTAACAGTTTTGGAGCAGGGACACTGACTCATAGATCGTAGGAATTCTAACCCCAAACCTGTAAAAACAAGTTTAAGGCTAGCAATATCCAAGAAAGGAAGCAACATTGTTAGCTAACAACCAGTTAGCTCTCCTGCTACCACATTCTGCCTGGTAGGATTTTTACCCAACTTGGCCTTTCTCTGAAGGTACCATCTCTCCAGGTCCATATCCAGCATCAGACCTTGTTCCTGCCTTAGGATGTTTTCCCATCCCCACTCATGTCTAATTCTAAAAAGTTCTTTTGGCTACCCAGGATTGGCAGATGACTCCTTATGACCCGAGACTAATAAGTAGGGATAGTATTTGGATTTATTGACTCTTATACTGTTTTGACTTTGAATAGGTGCCCTCACTTCCCATATAATTTCACTCATGAAACTAAAGACATATAATTACATTTTTAGTTCATGTGAACAGCACTCGTCAACCATGTTACAAAAACCAATGGCAACAGTCATACTTTTTAAAACCCTAGTTTTAAGCAAGTGAATATCCACATTTTCAGCTCTTGGCTGTTTCTTTCATTACCTCAATATTCCTTATTTTTCTTTTGATTTTTATCTGTGTTTCAGATTTTATCAAGTTCCTATGCTATTTTTTTCTTTATTTTTTTAAACAGATCTCATGTAGCCCAGGCTAGTCTCTAACTTGCTAAATACCCAAAGATGACTTTAAACTTGTGACCCTCCTCCTTTACCCTCCACATAGGACAGGACGGTAGGCATGGAACGTAGGACAGGACGGTAGGCATGGAACGCCATTCCCTGCTTTACTGTCATTGGGGTTAAATCCAAGGCTTCATGCAGCTACCGACTGACCCACATCTTCACCAATTTCTTAATTCTTTAATGAATGGAAATCCCCTACTCACACTTTGTTGTTGTTGTAAAGAAAAATTCTCCTGTAGCCCAAGCTGGCTCAAGCTCACTATGTAGCTGAGGATGAATTTGAACTCCTGGCCCTCTTTGCCTCCACCTCCTGGTCACTGGACTTGCAGGGGTGGGGCACTACATCCAGCTACTACTCACACTTCTGAAAGTGAAACAGGCTCTTAATTATAAGATCTGGTAATAGATGGTTGCAGTAATTGTAGTAATGTTTCTTCCTCTGACTTGAGATATCCATGCGGTAACTTAGGCTCTCTTCCATTTCATCATCACTAAGATATTCAGGTTGACAGAGCAGCCATTGTATAGTATGTTACCTCACCCATCAACTCCTAAAACTTCCACTAGAAATGTTGTGCATAACTTCTTACAATTCACTGACAAAGGAAGGTGCAGGACCCCTACTTAGAGCTTCCAGGAAGCAGATAAATCCTTTTATTTATTTTTATGTTATTTTATTTTACTAAGAATCAAATTTACCTAGGTGGAGCCATGCATTGTCTCCTCCCTCGAGATTAACTCAGGTGGTCAGGCCTGGCCCAGGAACCTCCTCTAGGAAGGCAGGCTCACACTAATTCATGCTAAAGAGGCCAACAGAATAAGTTATTCCTATAATGGATACTGTACTTTTCTTTCCCAAAATTCCCACCCCCAGCACAGAGCAAAGCATAGCACACACTTTTGCAAGTGTGCCTATGTTTCTGAATACAATTTCCCTTTCTTCTTTTTCTCTGAACATTATTTCCTTAACACTTTGGACTTTGCTCTTTCTCTAAAGCTTCCCCATCTTCTGTGTGGGAGCTTGCCTGTCGCGTGCTAGACCTGCAGGCCAGCTCAACCAACATGGCTGTTTTGTTTTGTTTTGTTTTCCTTATCTTCTCCATTCTCTTCCAGGAAGCTGCTGGGGTTTTCAATTTGCCTGCCCTGAGCTTTTGTTTGTTTGTTTGTTTGTTTGTTTAAAGATTTATTTGTTTTCTTTATATCAGTACACAGTAGCTGTCAGACATACCAGAAGAGGGCATCATACCCCATTCCAGACAGTTGTGAGCCACCATGTGTTTGCTGAGAATTGAACTCAAAACCTCTGCAAGAGCAGTCAGTGCTCTTAACTGCTGAGCTATCTCTCCAGTTTGAGGGTTTTTTTTTTAATGCTAATAAAATTATCACAGAGCTTCAATTTGAGTCTGTTCTTAAATTCTCTTATTAACTAGACTAAAAAAGCCAAAAGGAGCTCCTGATCTCCCTGGTATCATCTGGTGACCATCTAGGGACATTCCAATATGTCACTCATTCATGAGGGAAAGAATTGCTTTACTAGGAAAAACTAACAATGACCACAGGTTATTTGCTATTGTATTATTTACAAAAAAAAAAAAAAAAAATTACTGTTTCTAGTTGTGATGTGGCTCAGCCCTTAACACACACCTGACTGGAATACATAGGTTTAATCCCAAACAAGGAAGGTAAAATTAGTTTGTAGAGGGAAGCACCCATGTTTGAAAGTGATGTCTAATTGACTAGCAGACAAAGTAACAAATCAGAGAAAGATTTGACAGAATAGGATACGCCCACAGTGTAGGGGAGAAGGGAGGCATTTTTACTGGGACAGTTATACAGACACAAGTTGTACAGAAAGAACAAGCTAGACACAGGTGAAGATGGAACAAGCCAGAGAATGAAAAGGAGTCATAAAATTAGAGCAGATTGCCAGAGTCCCAGAGTTAAGTTTGAGGCCAAGCAGAGCAAGAAGTCAGAGACCAGAGAGAAGCCAGATTGGATCAGTCATTTTGGAGAAGAGTTTGAGCCAGAACAGATGAGTTGACCAGCCAACCAGAGCTTAGAAAGAGCTAGAAAGGGTGAAATTATTGAGCAGTAAGTCTCTGAGGCTGAAAACATTCTAGGACTAGATAAGATTGAACAGAGGCTAGAAGCTTCCAGGACTAGACCTAGGTTAGCAGACAGAGGCAGTAAGCCTCTGAGATGACAATCAATTCAGGAAAATAAAAGTTACCCTTCTCGTTGCACTCCATGTCCTTACTTGGAATCCATGACGCTTTCCTGTCATGGACTCTTGCCTGCCACTCTTGCTTCATTTCTGTGAAGGAATTGTCTACCAGCCTGGTGTTAATGTGTACATATCTCACAGGCTTCCATATTAGGTCTTGTTTTCATCCTAACCTCCTTGAAATCTTACAATCCTTCTTAAAATATTCTCATATTTATTAATAAACTCACTATCTGTAGCTCTAATCCAGATGTCTGCCTTGAACAGATATCTAGCAACCTCCTGAATATATCTACTTGTTTATGATTATTAACTTAATGTTAAACCTATACATGTCTACTTAAGCATAGTCTCTTTCGAATGGTACCTGTGAGTTTTCCAGCTATCCATGCAAAATAGATATAGATAGATAGATAGATAGATAGATAGATAGATAGATAGATAGAAGATAGATAGATAGATAGATAGATAGATAGATAGATAGATAGATAGATAGACAACATCATTTTCTACACTTCAAGTAATTCCAAAATTCAATGCTGAACAAAATCAGATATTCAAGAAATCTATTGGGCAAAACCTGTGAAAACTGAGCAGAGAAAAAACAGAAGTAGGTATGTAAAGCCTTCAGAACACAATGTAGGAAACATTTCAGTCTAATTATTCCTAAAAGAACTCTGCTGAGAAAGTTAAGTTAGAGAAATCCTATGGTGTGCACCAAGAACCCTGTTCTACCAAGCTCAGTCATTTGCTGAGAGCCACTTCCAAGAAGAGTGACCTGGGGGTGAGGGGGGCGTTGTGGGAGCAGGGGGAGAGATGACTCAGTTGTTAAGAGCACTTGCTGCTCTTCTAAGGGTCTTGAGTTCAATTTTCAGCAACCACATCATGGCTCACAACCATCTATAAAGGGATCTGATACCCTCTTCTGGCATATTAGTGTACATGCAGATAGAATACTCATATATTTTAGATAGATAGATAGATAGATAGATAGATAGATAGATAGATAGATAGAGTGAATAGATAGATAGATAGATAGATAGATAGATAGATGATAGATAGATAGATAGAGTGAATAGATAGATAGATAGATAGATAGATAGAGATAGAGAGATAGAGTGAATAGATAGATAGATAGATAGATAGATAGATAGATAGATAGATAGATAGATGATAGATAGATAGATAGAGTGAATAGATAGATAGATAGATAGATAGATAGATAGATAGAGATAGAGAGATAGAGTGAATAGATAGATAGATAGATAGATAGATAGATAGATAGATAGATAGATAGAGAGATAGAGAGATAGAGAGATAGAGAGAGAGAGAGAGAGAGAGAGACAGATAGACAGATAAATCGATCGATCTAAAGAAGAAGAGTCACCTCACATACACACCATAGTGGGTCTAGAGATGCAGCTGCTGGAGGCTGTCAGTCAACTAAGTCCCCAACCACAGATTCTCTTGACAGATTTATGGCTACCGCACAAATGCTGTTCTTTCTCCCTACCATGGTTGGAGGAACAGCCAATGCCACCTTCAAAAAATCTTAGGGTTCTCAAAAATCACTGATCTCATAGGTCTCTAAAGTTCACAAGAGGAATGTTAGAAGGTTAAGGGATGAACAAGAAAAGAGCTGTCAGTGTTCCACACATAGGAGAAATAGAAAACACCGCACATCAGAGGGAACAGGTGATCACTGCCAGTCACTAAGACACATAAGACAGTCCAGAGATATTCTTGAGACAAGAAAAAAATATATAAGGCTAGTTAAATTCAAATATAAATCTCTTGATTGAATATGTGTGACTGAGTGTGTGTGGGCTTTAGGAAAATTGGAGCTCTGCATATCATTCTAAATGTCAGTCATCTCTTTCCAATACCCCACTTAAAGACCTAATTTGTGTAAGGTAAAAAGTCTAAGCTCACATCCTGGTTTTGAAAACCCACCAATCCCTGAGCTCAGAATCCCACCAATCCCTGAGCTTGCCCCAAGATCACACCACAGAACCCCACCAGTCCCAGGCCACCCTGGAAAACTCCACCCCTGCCCAAGAAACCACATGTGATGGTTTGTATAGGCTTGGCCCAGGGAGTGGCACTATTAAGAGGTGTGGCCTTCTTAGAGCAGGTGTGGCCTTGTTGGAGTAGGTGCATTACTGTGTGTGTGGGCTTTAAGACCCTTGTCCTAGCTGCCTAGAAGACAGTCTTCTCCTAACAGCCTTCAGATGAAGATGTAGAACTCTCAGATCCCCCTGCACCATGCCTGCCTGGAAGCTGCCATGCTCCCACCTTGATGATAATGGACTGAACCTCTGAACCTGTAAGCCAGCCCCAATTAAATGTTGTCCTTATAAGAGTTGCCTTGGTCATGGTGTCTGTTCACAGCAGTAAAATCCCAACTAAGACACCATCTAAAGCCTGCCTCCTGTTCAGTTCTTTGTTGCTTCTGACCCAAGCAGAGGCAAGCACTCTCCTATGTCTTTGTCAATAAATCTCTTGTGTAAGGTTTGTTGTACAGTGGGACTTTGTGATATTCATTGGCTCCCACCTGCCAGGATACCTTTCCCCTCAGAGCTACAACACTTATAGTACGAAGTTCCTATAAGTGAATATATTAAGTAAATAACTGAACATTTTTTTCATACAGAAAAAAATATATAT
The DNA here is from genome assembly GCA_902729485.2 of Mus minutoides. NCBI lineage: Eukaryota > Metazoa > Chordata > Mammalia > Rodentia > Muridae > Mus > Mus minutoides. The sequence continues at coordinate 1,157,655 of LR749714.1, forward strand.
CCTTTTTCTCTAGTTTTTCAATCTCATTTGATGATACAATGTTCAAGTCACTCAGCTAGAAAACTAGGAGAGATCTCCTTCACTTTCAACTTCAATCATTTCACAAAGTCATCAAAACAGTCTATTCTATCATCAAAACTACTGTCGGTCTACTGTCTTCTTATTATTTCTATTGTTTTGCTGTTAGAAGCATTTATAGTAGCTTCTCCTTTGCCCTGGTCTAGCAGATTTCAATCTCTCTCTGTGTTAATACATTTTTCTGGTTGGAACAAGAGTTGTCCCTCTTCAATACACCTCTAACTATATTTTCCTATATGAAACAATCACATTGCCCAGCATTATATATGAGATATATTCCAATGTGTTTTACATAGCACAGACTCAGCTCAACATTAAGTCTGTGGGGTTGATTATCCAGATCTCTTCCTTCATTACTTTAGTAAGCATTTATTGGTTGCCTACTCTGTCAGACATACATTTTTCCCATAGAGTAACTAGAACTTGTTTTGCCTTAATAAGCCATATTCTTTCTTGTGTTCTAAGTTTTGTACATTAAACTTCTGATGTCTCTGACTTCAAGATCTAGTTTAAGTACTGCATCCTCTCTGAAGTCTTCTATGCCCTTGTCATGGTGTGTGTGTGTATATATATATATATATATATATATATATATATATATATATATATATATAACTTAATATGATATTATCATATTGGGTTTCAATTTATCCAGTATTTATTAAGTGTCTGCTAAGTTACAACACTAAAATTAGGCACTAAGGTTGCAAATTTCAGGACTTTCCTGTCTTTTCTTCATGAGACTAAAGTCTCTTAAAAGACTTGGGTTTGTGTTTCCTAAATATGACAAGCATTTTGCTATCAGAGAAGCAAATTATCAGTTCTTTTGAAAATCTCTTTTGACTTTCATGGATTTTATTGTGTGACAAAACTTTTTATTGTGTGACAAAACAACAAATATATATCTATTCACCCCAGATAGGGAGCTCATGACAGACCAAAGTATGGATACCACCAAAGTCTACCTTGATGAACCAATGAGTTAATTGGTTACTTACAGAGGAGAAACAACTCAAAGACAGCTGTAATTCTAAGGGCCACCCATCCCAACAGGTGTGACATCTCACACAATCTGAGGAAACTGGAAATCTGTGTGAAGGGCTCTAGCAGGCCCAAGCATGGATGACATGGCTCTGGCAGACCTTGCCCTTCCCCCTTTTATCTCCCTTGTAAACCAGAGATTACACCCCTAAAGCTGGCCACCAAGATCTAGTCCATTATTTGGGCACTTTCTCTTGCCAGACTCATTCATAAGGCCAATCCCCAAAGTCCAACTATCAAAATATTGAAGTCCAGTGAAGAGAAAACTTAAGGATTCTTTGGAAAGTCAGTTGTGTTGGATGGTGTTTTGCTGGGGCAAACACTTGTGAAGGAGTGTTTTCCTGAAGTGGACACAGGTGAAAGACTTGTGAAGGGATGTTTAGCTGAAGCAGACACAAGTGACAGGAGGTTCTGCTAAAGGAGGCAAGGGAAAAGACATGTGATGTAAGATTCTTCACTAACGACACACATGTATTAGTTCGCCTTACATTGCATAGTTGAGCTCCATTTGTCAGGACTCCATAGAGAGAAACACCCAAAAAAATTTCTGATGGTGTGCTGCAGTTTCTTGTAGCTCCTGTGGACTTGGGCTGATTGGAAGAGTGATGTCAGCTGAGACAGACTCATGTACTGAGGAAAGATCCGTGGAGGTCACATGATGTTTAGAGGGAGTATAAATAGAACTCGATAGACGGTGACAGAGGCTGAGCTTGGTTTACTTGCATAGCTGAACCTGTGCTTGGTCTCCTGTCTTCACTGATCTTCACTCCCTTGGGAGAGGCACAAACAAGAGCTGCTCCTGCTGGTCCGAATCCTTCCTGCCTGGCTGTTCCTGTGAGGTCGTGACTAACTCTTGTTGGCTAACCTGAGTCTACCGAACTGGACTGCTGCCACACCCATAAAGAGTTTGCAAGTGGACTGAGCTGCCACTGTTGACCTGTGAACTGAACTGCTGATTTCCAGACAACACAGATGGGAGTTGCTCCAAAGAACCATTTCTAAACAGGTCCATGGACCCCCATACCTGTTCTTTTCCACTATCTCTGGTGGGTGGTGGGTCAAAATAGGAGAATAAAACATTTAAGAACTATCATTTAAAGCAGGTTTTGAAAAAATTAAAGTTACAGTCCAGCAATCAAAAGTCCCCTTTGAGCCGGGCGTGGTGGCGCACGCCTGTAATCCCAGCACTTGGGAGGTCAGAGGCAGGCGTATTTCTAAGTTCGAGGCCAGCCTGGTCTACAGAGTGAGTTCCAGGACAGCCAGGACTATTCAGAGAAACCCTGTCTCAACCCCCCCCCCAAAAAAAAGTCCCCTTTGGCTGCCCTAATTAACATCCCCAGTCAAAACATACCACTGCATCCCAGCCCATTCTAACACAGACCTCTTTTTATCCTCATAAAAATTACACCCGCACTTTCAATTTGCTGCTGGTTTCCGCCTGAGTCATAAACCACTCACTTTACATTTCTTCCTTGTTTAATAATGGATCTCTCTATGAAAAATGGGTATTTGGGTGTGGTTTGGGCCTAATCCGGGTTCCAGGAGGTAGTACCCTGCAGTGTGCAGATCCCTCCACACTGCACAGCCTGAAGGCAGCTCAACAGATCGTGTGTCCTTTCCTTTGTCTAAATTTCTTCCAGGTTGCTTGGTTGGTTTCTGCTTTCCTAGATTGCTGGTCTAGTCTCGAAGTCTTCCTTGAAGCTTGGCTTGTCTGAATTTTTGCAGTTTTTATTGTTTACTCTGACAGGGAGGGGCCTAGTGAATCTAATCAGTTTCAGGGACTTCCTGAAGCTATTTTGAGTTGTTTACCTTCCTGCCCAGGGAGCTTCCCTGAAGGATAGAATATTTCAGTCTTAAAGGAAACTGTTTCACAGCACTCTTCTTCAGCATTTCTGTGGTCCCCTTGAAGCCATGCAAAGAAGACCTGTTCTTCTAGGCCTAATGACATTAGTAAAGGATCCAGTCTGTCAATTTAATTTCCTTCATCATGAGGTTTGATGATCTTTCTATAAAGAGGGTCAACTGATTCTCTGTAGTGAGAATTTTGGTTTCTTTGAAAAACACAGAACTATTAAGAGAATATGTTTTCATTTTAATCCCAGGTATGGGATATGTGGCTGCTTCCGATAGTCCACAGCGGATGACTTGTCTCATGCTCCAGCAGGGGTGAGATATTGCCAGCAGCAGATTGTTTCTGTGGTTGTGTGATGTTTAGAATTATGGGTGGTTTTCAGAGGGTATATAAATGCTAGGGCCCCAAGAGATTCATTGGGTAGATTTTTGGTTGTTGGTTGGTTACTGTTGGTCACAGTTTGTTAAGTAGTCCTGCACAAAGCAGAAATAAGAAAAAAAAATTAGATATCCTGATAGTGAAGATCAAACTTGCCCCAAGGAACTCAACACCTCTAATCAGCAGGAAGTAGTCTAATGATAATGTCACCACCTTTCTCTTCTATTCTTTTTCTCTCTCCTGCCTAGTGTTGGGAGGTTGAAAGGGTGGAGAAGGATGGAAGAAAAAAAGAACCTACAAAGAAGCCAAAAGTCCAGCTCCAATTCTCTCTTAGAGGTGGATCAGCGTTACTTTCACTTATTTTTAAGGAACAGAAAGCCTCATAAAAGAATGTTCATGTCTTTGGAACCTGATCAGAAAAGCTATCCTTGGTTCCACCTTGCTCCCACTGGGAACCCAGCCACCATTACGGTGCTGGCCCTTCAGAACCAAGCCACCATCCTGTAAGGGAGAAACATGGAAAAAGTGGCCTGTGCTTATTTATGCATGCTGACCCTAGCTGAGGACCCACTAACAGCCAATATCAACTGCGAGGTGTGGGTAACCCCATCTCCAGATGATTCCAACCATCTCAGTTGATGCCAAGTTCAGCAGAAAGAAACAGAAATGGCAACTTCAGCCAAAATGAAAGATCTGTGAGCAAACCAAATGTCATTATTTTAATCCACTAAATTTTTGTACATGTACTATGTAGCAATGGATAGCTGAAACAATACTAAAATAAACTACAACCCAAATGCTCAGAGCAACTCCTTAGATAAGCCTCCAACTGGATACAAGTGTTGTTTTAGAACTACAAAACCAGAATGCTCCAACGAAGCATGGCAAGCTGTGCCCAGAATTACAATTGGATTATATAATTAGCAGAGCACAAGATGCAGAGAGATAACCTAAAGCTTTGCCATGTTGAAATACTTGCCATTGTTACAGGCTCCTGGCTTCCTTTCCCGACTGCCATATACTCTTCTCCACACAGCAGCCAGAATAGAATCCTTTAAATGTTAGTCAAATTATGTCTTCTTCCTACCCCCAGAGCCTTCAGTAGCTTTCAATTTTACACAAAACATAATTGCAATCATCGCTCTGGCCAGATGCCTACCTATTTTTGCTTCCCACCTAACTCATTTCCTTCTCCCACATTTCACATGTATGCTACTTTACCCACTTGACATCCTTCCTGTCCCTAGAGCTTGCCAAGTGTGCTTCTATCTTGGAATCCCCCCCAGCTTATTCCTGTCCATGCTCAAGATTGCTTTAGGATGGGGATTCAAAGATATCACAACATAAAATAGAGCTCCCAATTCTCTATTGTTTTCCTTCATAGCTAACCATCAGTTGACATAGTACACGAATATCTGTTTACATGTTTATTTTCTATCTCTTTCCATGAGAATGTGGGCAACATGGAAGTAGAAACTTTATTGCTTATCTCGGGGGCTTACAACAGCATCTAGAACACAATAATTATTGTTGGATGTATGAATAAATAATTTTTAAAATAAGAGCCAAGCTAGGCATGGTGGTACATAGAAGTTGTCCTAGAGCTTGGTAGGTAGAGGTCAGAAAAAGAGTAATTTGAGATATGGGCTGGCTATACATTGACTTTCAGGCCAAAGGCTCAACTACCACAGTCATACCTTATCCAAAAGAACAAGATGTAAACATTTAAAATCAAGTATGATTTACACTTAAGATCATGCATTTGCCTGTATACTAAGTTATTAGTAACTGATGGTAGCTGTGTAATATATGTTTCTGTACACAAAACCACAAAGATCTGTAAAAAATTTTAATATGAAACATTGACTGTGAATTCAATGCCTCATGAATACAAGATATGACCTAAAAACACAATAGATAACTTGACAGCATTTCAGAAGGTATTACATGTTAATCAGTGTTTTTACCTATAGTAAGTTCAACACTATTTAAAACCTTGTTCTAAAGTAAAAGGATGAAGGGACTGCTGTGGACATCCTGAACACAATTTGTTTACATCTAAAGTTTTACATCTAAAACTTTTCATGCTTTTCCCAGCCTCTAATCTCCTACAGAAGTTCCTTTAACATTTCCATAGCACAATGAAACTCATTTAAAGGCCTAGAAATAAAATTTCTATGTGTTTATAGAAGAAAAATAATGTTCAAATATATAGAACTCTGGGTTAACAACTATCTTTTCTTACAGTGTTTTCAAGTTGTTGTTCCATTGGCTTCTGAATCCTGAGGATTCTATGAAGACAAAAGAATGGAAATAAATCTATCATATTTACAATAAAAACAACAGAAAGTAAGTGTAAACTATACGTTGCTAACTGAACTTCAGAATAAAGGTTACCAAAGATTCAGAAAGCCACCTCTTGTAACAAAGGTGCCAATTATAAAAATAACATATCTCTACCTATGTCTCCACCAAGTAATAAAGTTTCAAATAAACAAATGAGAAATAGACAGTTAAAGAGAAATGGACAAATCCAATTAATCATAAATTTCAATGTCCTTATCTCAATATTTGATAAAACCTGTAGAGTGAAGATTTATAGAGACATAAACAATTTGAACAACATGATGAGGTGATTTGACCTGTTTAAATTTGTTAAGAAATGAGCAACCAAATATAGATTTTGTACATGTATCTATGGGGCATTTAGCAAGATAGGCCCCTTTCTGAGCCCTAAAATGCCTCAATAAATTATAAGTAATTTAAATTATACAAAATATATTCTGTTACCATAATATAATTTAATTAGACAATTCCAATTTTCTGGAAAATATTTCAAGATCTTAGAAATTAGATAGCATAACTTTAAGTAGCCTGTGATAGCAATGAAAAGACAGCATATTAAATTTCAAAGAAAGGGGCTGGAGAAATGGCTCCGTGGTTGGGAGCACTGACTGTTCTTCCGAAGGTCCTGAGTTCAAATCCCAGCAACCACATGGTGGCTCACAACCATCCACAGTGAGATCTGACGCCCTCCTCTGGTGTGTCTGAAGACAGCTACAATTTACTTACATATAATAATAAATAAATCTAAAAAAATAAATTTCAAAGAAAGCTGCTTAAAGCAATATATTGGAGGAAAATTATAAACATGAACAACTATATTGTAAAAGAAGAAAATTCTCTAATGGCTACACTTCTATTTAAAGAAATCAAAAAGCAGAGCTAAGAAATACACAGTAAGTACAGGAGGAAAAAAATTTTAAAGAAATAGCTTAAATTATTGAAAGAGAAAACAAAAACAATGGAAAAAATCAATACAGTTAAAAACCTGTTTGAGCATATCAATAAAATTGATGAAATTCTAACAAGACTGACAAAAAAAAAGGAATTCACACCGGACAATAGTGAGTGGAACACATCTTTAATCCCAGCCCTCAGAAGGCAGAGGCAGGTGGTGAATTCTAGGCCAGCCTGGTCTACAGAGTGAGTTCCAGGACAGCCAGGGCTACACAAAGAAACCATGTCTCAAAAATCAAAAAGCAAAACAATAAAAAAGAATTCACATATTAACAAAATGAGGAGAGTAACAACAGCATTAAAGATGCTACAGGTATGTGAAGAAATGTAAGTAACGCCAGGCGTGGTGGTGCATGCCTTTAATCTCAGCACTTGGGAGGCAGAGGCAGGCGAATTTCTGAGTTCGAGGCCAGCCTGCTCTACAAAGTGAGTTCCAGGACAGTCAGGGCTACACAGAGAAACCCTGTCTTGGAAAACGAACGAAAGAAAGAAAGAAAGAAAGAAAGAAAGAAAGAAAGAAAGAAAGAAAGAAAGAAAGAAAGAAAGAAAGAAAGAAAGAAAGAAGAGAGAGAGAAGGAAGGAAGGAAGGAAGGAAGGAAGGAAGGAAGGAAGGAAGGAAGGAAGAAAGAAATGTAAGTAACATTGTAAAATAAGTTTAGCAATGTAGACAAAGTACTACAAAGTAACTTTCAACCTCTCAGGATCCAGAGAGATCATCTAAAGAGCCCAACACTCCTCAAATACATTGTTTATAGGCAAACATCTTTCCAGACACATAACTCAAGTACAGTCATTATTACTGGTGAATTCTATCAAACAGTTGAAGAGTGAAAGCTAAATCCACAAAATCTCTTCTTCAGAATGTTGAACCATCCTAGAGTCATCCTCTGAGAGCATTTAGCCTGATACCAATACACTGGAGAGTTAGAGTGTTTGAGTTAGATGATACATCTAACAAGAGGTTCAAAACATCAGAGTCACAGCCAAACTCAACAAGAAGAAAATAAAGATTTAACTACAGTGGGTTAAAACTTAAATAGATTCTTTACCAAACACACATGGAAAGATGGTAGATATTAGTAATTCTTAGAATTCAATTTAAAGCCTCCATAAAATGCCACTAATGAAATTTTAAAAGCAGGAAGTATCAAGACCTCATATTGCTACAAACTTATAATACTATTTAAAAGACTATGCATACCAAATGTTTGTTGACAAGTATATGGAAGAACTGACACCATCATATGCTGATAATAAAATGTAAAATGCTATAAGTATTTTGAAAAAAATGATTGAGTAATTTCTTTAAAAGCTTAGCATATTCAAACTCTAATCTAGCCATTGCACTCCTAGGAGTTGGCGTGAGAGAATAAGTTACATGCATACACAAAAATGTTACAGTTTATCAATAATAAATTAAACCTGGATTTGAGGTAAATGCCTAACAAAAATAGATGAAGTCTAGCAAAATGGCTCTGTAGGGTAAGACACTTGCCATCTGAACTGAGTTTGATCCCTAAATCCACATGATGGAAGGGAAGAACCAATTTGTCCTCTGACTTTCACACATGTGCTGTGACATGCATGTGCCCACACACTAAACAAGTTAATTAATTAATTAATTAATTAAAAAACAACATGCTTTTAAAGAATTTAAAGTGACTGAAAAGTTCTAAAATAAAAGTTAGAAAAGTCATTTTATAAGATAACTATATAAATGAATGCAAGTTCTGTTTTGATTATAAAAATACATTTGATTATAAAAATACATTTATGATTCATATGTTTCTTTATGACATCAGCAGTCCATCAACACAAAGCCTAGCTGCAGTGACTATTCATGGTTGTTACCTTGACTATATCTGGAACTAAAACCCAAAAATAGAGGGCACACTTGTAAAGGGTTTTTGCTTAATTTCAGGTAGGAAGATCCACTTCTAATCTGGGTCATCTTTGAGAAAGGAAGACGGGCCTTTAATTGAGATCTTTAGTCAAAATCTAATCTGGACAATGCCTTATTCCAAAAGCCTATATAAAGACATGGAAGAAGGAAGCTTTTGTTCTTTGCCTGTTTGCTCTTGCTAACACTAGAGCCTACTTCTTCAGAATTACAGTGTATACTGAAGACCAGCTGAGATATTCAGCCTTGAGCAACTACTGAATTCTTGAACTTTCCATTCATAGCCATTGTTGGATTAACTGGACTATAGCCTCTGAATTCTACGAAATCCCCTTTCTAGATTTATAGAGAGATTCATTGTATAAGTTCTGTTACTCTAGAAAACCCTGACTAATACAGTACCCATGAGCATTACTAGGGTCTGGATAAGCAAGCTCTACAGCCCTATGTTATAAAGACTTGGCTCCCAGTCTGTGGTAAGTGTGAGTGGTAGTGGAATATTGAAGAGGAAGGACCTAGAGGGGTTCTTTTCTCTCTGTGGAAGGAAGCAATTGGGTGGAAGAAGGGATGGGAGGGAGAGGGGAGCGTGGAGATCATATGTAGGGAGGGCAGGGGAGATATGCTGGGGATGGGAGGCAATCTCTAGGACATGCCAGAGACCTGGGATGGGGAGAGGTCCCAGCGGGTTTAAGGGTGTGACTCTAGCTGAGATTCGTTGCAGTGGGGGATATAGATCCTGAAACGACTACTTTCTGTACCCAGGCAGGACTTCTAGAGGAAGGATCAGGATAGCAATCCACCCACGAAGCCTTTGACCCAAAATGTGTCCTGCCTACAAGACATACAGGGACAAAGACAGAGCAGAATCTGAACGAATGGCCAACCAATGACTGCCCCAAGTTGAGACCCATCCCATGAGTAAAAACTAATCCCTGGCACTATTAATAAAACTCCATTATGCTTACAGACAGGAACCTAGCATAACTGTCCTCTGAGAAGCTCCACCCAACAACCAATGGAAAGAGATGCAGAGACTTACACCCAAACAGTACATGGAGCTGGGGGAGTCATACAGAAAAGCTGTGAGAAAGACTGAGGGACCCACAGAGGACTGGGACCCCACAGGAAGCCAACAGAGTCAAGTACCCTGGACCCTTGGGGGCTCCCAGAGACTGAGTAACCAACCAAAGAGCAAGCACAGGCTGGACCTAGGGCCCCTGTACACAGTGGTGGGGGAAGGTGTGGTAAGGGCTGGGGGAAGGGGTGGAAGGGGTTGACACCCAGTGGGGGGAGGGGGGAGCTTCTCTTTCTAAGAGGAATTGGAGGAGGACTTGTGTGAAGGGTACCAGGAGGAGAAGAAGTGAAGATACTGGATTGTAAAGTGAATAAATAAATAAAGTTTTTAAAAAATAATTTAAATCTCTAGTTTTCCTACTTGGTGCAGATTAGAAGACAATGGATGGACTTCTATGATGTTCTTTGACCTTTCTCAATCCTGAACAGGATACAGAAATACAAACGATTAACCAGTTCCTGACTTGTACTTTGATCTCTTGGTGAGGGGTTTTTATGATAAAACATTGCTTTATATTCAAGGACCCCCATGTTATTATGATGAGGAGCTTTGTTCATTTTCATAACTTAAGGAAGAAGACTCCTAGTTCTTATCTACTGTGCATAATTAATACAATTAAAGATTTGTAGAAAAAGAAAAAAAATTTCCCCAGGTGACTCTAGTTTATGTTGAGTTAAAACAAAACAAAACAAAACAAAACAACAACAACAACAAAAAAAAACCCACAGACTGGTTCTCCACCTAAACTCAGATTATGATTAACATCCTTAATGGTTCACCTTACTCCTCTGGATGCCCAATTTGGATCCAGAATGGTTTACCCAAGAAGCTATGAGTGTGAATAGGTTTGTCTTTCCTCCTCTCCTGGGGGCTGGGATGGGGCTTTAGCAGCATTCCAGCCATTCTTATCTACCTATAGATTTCCTGATACATGGGAAATGGAATCTTTTTTTTTTTAAGATTTATTTATTTTATTATATGTAAGTACACTTTAGCTGTCTTCAGACACTCCAGAAGAGGGCATCAGATTTTGTTACGGATGGTTGTAAGCCACCATGCGGTTGCTGGGATTTGAACTCAGGACCTTCGGAAGAGCAGTCAGCACTCTTAACCACTGAGCCATCTCGCCAGCCCCGGGAAACGGAATCTTAAAAATTAAATTTTGCCCTGTATCTCTTCATCAGATAATTCTAATCATATTGTCTAATACAGTTCTGATCTCATCTGCCTCATGAGAAAAAGGAAAATTCCATAAGAAACTAAATCTCAAGAAATACAACTAGATGAAATCAGAACAAAAAGGAAAGGAGAACTCTGGGATACTCTTCACTAAGGCACCACCTTTACATCTTTATATCCATCTGATATATGACTATTGTTGCTGTTTAATAAATATATGCTGAACATAAGTATGAGAACTCTAGCACATATTTATGAACAAAGGAAGATCCAGTGTATTTGTGATACACTGTAATCTCTTAACAGATTGAGACTTGGAACATAGAGAAATACCATGTGCTTCTACAGATTATTTCTAATCAGAATTCCTGTGGAAATAAGCCTATTATTTCTTTCACAATTGAATATTTTATTTATTTCTCTCTGTGAACAGAAATGCTAGCAGAAGTTAGCGAGGGTTGACTGGAGAGAAAGGCCAGCAGGAGGGAAGCTGTGTAACTGCCAAGAAGGACTCCCTTCCTGCTGACTTCACTATTCCCAAATCACAAATGAATAAGTATGAGATATATTTTGTGGAATGCACAACTTTTAAAGAGCTATGTTTCAGTGTAAGAATATTGACGAGGGCTATTGACGTCAATTTATTTGAATAGATGGAAACAGTGAAACTTCTATTCAATATTATACACAACAAATTTCATGAATACTTACTGCAAAGCCCACAAAATTATAATTCTTTACAGTACATTCATTCATCTAAAAGTTTACTGTCATAAAGTCACAACACAGTTGGCACGTAGAAAGCCTACTGTAAATATTTACTGAATGATTTGTTACCATGTTAGTTTGCCCCACTAGTCTGACTTCATCTGATACTCCCTTCCCAGTCTAAAGAGACTACAGGAGGTCCCTAGGAGTACCTCAGGTTTCAATAAAGAAGGACCTTATTGGTTGTGGTAGTTTGATTCTGCTTGGCTCATGGTTATGGTACTGTTGTTAGGAGGTGTGGCCTTGCTGGAGGAAGTGTATCATTTTGGGGTGGGCTTTGAAGCTCTGCCCAATGCAGAAGAGTCAGTTTTCTCCTGTCTGTAGTCTGATCAAGATGCAGAACTCTCAGCTCCTTCTCCAGCACCATGTCTGCCTGGACACTGTCATGCTTACTGCCATGCACTAAATTAAGCTAACCCCAATTAAATGTTATCCCTTTTAAGAGCTGCCTTGGGGGGGGAAGGGGGGGCTGGAGAGATGGCTCAGTGGTTAAGAGCACTGACTGCTCTGCCAGAGTTCCTGAGTTCAATACCCAGCAACCACATGGTGGCTCACAACCATCTGTAATGGGATCTGATGCCCTCTTCTGGTGTGCTTGAAGACAGCTACAGTGTGCTCATATATGTAAAATAAATAAATAAAATCTTAATTAAAAAAAATAGCTGCCTTGGTTATAGTGTCTCTTTACAACAATGGAAACCTTAACTAGACACAGGGGTTGTGCTAAAAACAGGAAAGTTTCCATATAATGCACTAAATTCAATGCTAAATAAAATCTTAGGCAAAATTAGTTATTCTAAAGAAGTTGGTCAGTGACTTGAAAGATATCTAGTACATCTGCTCCTATCTAATCCTTCACTTTTGTTTTGGTATCAATTCTATACTTCTATCTTTTCAAGAGCTTAACATTTATTCTTAAGAAAATTGTCTGAAATCTATAAGTGGCAAAATCTACATTGTTTCCTACTACAATAATTTTAATCTCCCTCAATATAATAAAATCATATAAAGAGCACATTTATTTATTTATTTATTTATTTATTTATTTATTTATTTATTTATTGGTTTTTTCGAGACAGGGTTTCTCTGTGTAGTCCTGACTGTCCTGGAACTAACTTTGTACACTAGGCTGGCCTTGAACTCAGAAATCCGCCTGCCTCTGCCTCCCAAGTGCTGGGAATAAAGGTGTGAGCCACCACCGCCTGGCAAAGAGCACATTTTTAAAAAGACAATTCTAAGTCCCTTTAAAAAAAATTAAGTCAGAAATTTTAAAAGCTGTTAGAAAATAATACTAGTCATTTATACAACTCTTGGCCAGCAGGACAATGAAGAGGCATGCAAAGCTTTTCAATAACTATGAAAAGATGAGGGGAAATAAAAATGAAGTCACCAGTGCTTGAAAATTTGATTAATTTTACAAGTCTGTAAAGATACTATTGTGCCTAGAGCGGTGCTAGGATTTTTTTTTTTTTTTTTTTTTTTTTTTTTTTTTTTTTTTTTTNGTTTTTTTTTTTTTTTTTTTTTTTTTTTTTGAGACAGGGTTTCTCTGTGTAGCCCTGGCTGTCTTTTATTTATTTATTTATTTACTTACTTACTTACTTATTTACTTATTTATTTTATTTTATTTTATTTTATTTTATTTTATTTTATTGCAGTCCTGGATTCTAAGGCAGGTGGAGATGACCTATTTGGTGCTAAGGACACTGAGTCAAGCGGAAGGATGGGACCAGACCCATCTCTATCACTTTACACAAAAACTAAACCGAGTATATCAGAGACCTCCTTTTGGAACCTGAAACACCTACAACTGCTGGAAGGAAACATAAGCAGTACCCACAAGAGAGTGGTGTAGGAAAGGACTTTCAGGAGAGGAAATTTCTTTGCCTGGGAATTAAGGCCAGTAATTGACAAGTAGGACCTCATGAAGCTAAAAAAAGCTTATGTATAGCTAAGTAAACAATCAAGTAAAGAAGAAACACACGGAATGAGAGAGAATCTTTGCCAGCTACACATCTGACAGAGATGAATATCCACAATATACAAAGATCCCAAAACCAAGGAGTCAAGAAAACAGATGCGCTGATTAAAATGTAGGCTAGGGAACTAGCCAGAGTGTTCTCAAAAGGAGAAATAACAATATCTAAGAAATACTTCAAAATAGGGTTTACTGTTCTTAACAGTTAGGAAAATGCAAATTAAAAGAACTTTGAGATTTCACCTCACCAAAGTCAGAAGAGCTAAAATCAACAAAACAACTGACAAATGCTTACAAGGTTGTGGGGGAAGGGAAATCCTCATTCACTGTTGGCGGGCAAACAAACTGGTACAGCCAGCCAATCAGTATGGAGAAATGCGGAAAACTAAAAATAAATCACCATGTGACCTAGCTATAACACTGCTTTGCATATGCCCAAAGAACTCAGCATCTTACTCCACAGCTACTTGCCCAGCTCCCTCTTTTACCAACCTAGTCACAATAACTAGGAAATGGAAACAAGCTAAACGTCCTCCAACAGGATAGATGGATGGACGGACAGATGGATGGATAATGGAAATGTGCTACATATACACAATGGATGATACTATCTGTAAAGAAAAACGAAACAGTGAAACTTGCAAACAAATGAATGGACCTAGAAAAGATTCTATTAAGTGAGGCTATCCAGCCGCAGGAAGACAAATGCCACATGGTCTCTCTCCTCTGCAGTTGCTAGCTCCAAATCTTCAGATGTAAATATATAACATGGAGAAATCAGAAAGGTATAAAGCAATGGGAAGGAGGAGCTCAGGAGGGGAGGAGCAAGATGAAAAGGATGAAGCGTGAGACAGGAGTACAAAAGAGAAGCAGCCAGGGAAGACAACACTAATGCTGTTTGATAGAAGCCTCAAGGAGGTATATTTTATATTTATCCAAATTCTCATGCAATACATAACTATATGTACAAACCTGCACACCAAAGGGACTATTGTCAGCAAAAGACACTCCAGGACCAAGTTCTCAGCACAAAGGAATTTTATTTGCCCTTGAGGGATTAAAGGCATGGAATAAAAGACAAAAACAAGAGACAGAGGATGAGGAAGAAGGGGGAAAGGAACAAAGGAGAGGGGGAAGGGATATTCGGGGGAGGGGGGGTAGATGACCAAGGACTGACTCTGGATAGAGAGACAGGCGTGGAGCATAGGCAAATGGCAGTTTATAAAGGTAAAATGTGTTAAGGTGGGTGTTTGATTTTGATTGGGCATGTTAATTAGGTGGGCCATAGGGGGTTTCTGATTGCTCGGCTGCAGTACTTTGGTAGCTGAACCTTGGTAGTCAGCCTCAGGAGGAGGAAGTGACCATATAAGGAGAGAGACCTTGGTGGCTAGCTTTAGGAATGTCATCTAATGGTTTTTATTAAGACAGAGGGAATGGGGGAGAAGGGGAAGTCCTGCCAGAGGTATGTTTGCTGTACTCAGGCCAGCTAGAGTCCATATATATATATATATATATATATATATATATATATATATATATATATATATAAATTAAATTATGCCACTTGGGCTGACAATGTTCCATAAAAGAACCATATGCTAACAAAAAATCCTAGTACCAGGCATGAAAAACCTCCCTTTGAGTGGTTTGTCAGGGTAGTCCATATGACTCCTAAAACAATATAGACTTGCTGCTGTCTTGTATACCTCTCAGAAGTTGAAAGTCAACATCTGTCTCAGAAGACACTACACACATAGGACACAGGACTGAGATGATTCACGTGAAATCTATCCTTCAGGAAAGTTTTCAAACTTTCCTTCTTCAATATAGCTTCTGTAGTACCTGTCTTAGTGTCTCATTTCATGAAAGGAACACCATGGCCAAGGCAACTCTTATAAAAGCCAACATCTAACTGGGGCTGGCTAACAGTTTCAGGGGGTCAGTCCATTGACATCACGGCAGATGAAGCAGGCAGACATGGTACTGGAGGAGCCAAGAGTTCTACATCTTGATCTTAAGGCATCTGGAGAAGACTCTGATTCTATACTAGGTATAGCTTGAGGCCTCAAACCCACCTCCACCGTGACACACTTCCTCCAACAAGGCCACACCTCCTAATAGTGCCAATCCCTATGAGCCAAGCACTCAAATACATGAATCTATGAGTGCCATACCTATTCTAACCACCACAGTACCAAAAAGTTCTCTTCAAACTGCCAAGAGAATGCCCAACTACCTTTCTAATAAATAGCACCAAATTAATACTCCCAAATACTTCCAAAGCTTATTTACCTTAGTCCATTCTCCAAACCTGCATAAATGACCCTGTCTTTGTTCATACTATTTTCAGATCTTATTTTTAAAATCTGTCAGGGTATTAATAATACCCTTGCCTGCTACAGTGACAATAGACTTAACTCATCTTTCTATCCCTCCTTTCTCTTATTTTCTCTCTCTCGCTTTTTTTTTCCAGATAGACTCATGTAGCCCAGTCTGGCCTTGAACTCCTGATCTCTGTGCCTATGTGTCTCCAGTGCTGGAGTCAGAGTTATGCACCATCATGTCCAGCTTAAAAGCTGTCTTATAAAAAAAAGTTTTTACTTTGGCCAATTTTTCAGAAAAGTAACATATGTTCTTACAGATCCTGTCAAGAACTCATGAAAACCTCCTTGTTGTCAGGTCCCCAAGACTCTAGACAGCAAAATTAAAGGTCTGCTGGTCCTTCCAATTAGCATGAGAAACATAGCTCTGATCATAAGAGGGAAGTAAAAATAACATTCCAAACAACTCTGAACAATCATAAATTAGCTCTAAAACAATTGATTTTATGTTCTAGTAAATAGGACCTGATTTTGTTCGGGTTTTCTGTTGAGTTGGTGTGTAATACTTTACCTGATAAGATCTGAAAACCTTTTGTCCTTAGGGAAAATTTGTCTTTGCCCTAATAATACTTGTGGTTTCTTTGTCAAGATTTTTATATTGTGTCTTTAAGGGAAACATTTCTTGGGGTGTCCAAGAGGTAAGTCCAAGAAGCCAATTTCACAAGATGATCCTGGGGACTGAAATGTTGACGTTTCTCTCTGGGCTAGCATGTTCTTATGGACTAGGGTCAATATAAACCTGTATCTACGATTTCAAGGTGACTCCTGGCTTTTGCATGCATTTCTGCTATATCAAATGTGTATACTAACTGACTTTCACAACATCATTTCATGAAGGATAATTTAGAATGAGATTTGCTGTTGAGGCAGCTGTACTGACAGAAATTATTTAGCTAAGAGGTGTCTCAATAACGAAACTGAAACAAAATCCCAAAGATCCAGTGGTCTGGCTGTCTTTTTAATTTTTAAATGCTTTTTAATGAAACTTAAATTGTAAAGAAGCTTAATTAGTATTCTAGTATCTCTTCCTTAGGGAAGATGGGGAGATTTGAAACAAAGAGAATGTCCTACAAAAATGGAAACAGACCATTGAAGTCACTGATCCTGAAAATGCAAAAGAGGGTCATGAGCCAAAAATGTCCTCCTGATAAATTTTAGCAACTTTGTCAAATAGTCAAGACTGACCTTGACCTGTCTCAGCCTTCAACAAGGTGACAGCTACGGTTATGATCAGAGCTGCACTTTCTCAAGCCAATTGGGAAGCTCAACAGACCTCTCACTGTGCCGTCTAAAGTCCTGTGGACATGGTTTCTACATCACTTCCTACATCCGAGCTCCTGCCGTCTTTGAGTTCCTGTCCTGACTTCCTTCAGTGATGAACTGTGATGTGGAAGTGTAAGCCAAATAAACCCTTTCCTCCCCAACTTGCTTTGGTCATGGTGTTTTATCACAACAATAGTAACCCTAAGATAGAAGCAAACAGCCAAGTCTATGATGTTTGGTTTAATATTGACACTCTGGGGTCATGATGAGAAGTCACCTTTGAGCCCTGATCATGGTTCTTCAGGTAGTGTTTCTCTCTGAAGTAGTGTTCAACACTAGTCACATAGTGACAATGCGGTCAGTGAGTTAACAAGTGACTTTGGTAAAACAAGACTACATTGGGGCTGGTGAGATGGCTCAGCAGGTAAGAGCACCCGACTGCTCTTCCGAAGGTGGTAAGTTCAAATCCCAGCAACCACATGGTGGCTCACAACCATCCGTAACGAGATCTGGCTCCCTCTTCTGGAGTGTCTGAGGACAGTTACAGTGTACTTACATATAATAAAGTAAAATAAATCTTAAAAAAAAAAAGACTACATTAACAACAACCAAATCACTGATATCTGAGGAAGCACCTATACCTGTGAAAACAGCAAAACCAGAATGGCATGTTGGTTCTCAATTCACCCTCAGGAAACCTCAATTAAAAATGGAAGGTGTTGCCGGGCATGGTGGCACACGCCTTTAATCCCAGCACTTGGGAGGTAGAGGCAGGCGGATTTCTGAGTTCGAGGCCAGCCTGGTCTACAAAGTGAGTTCCAGGACAGCCAGGCTATACAGAGAAACCCTGTCTCGAAAAACCAAAAAAAAAAAAGGAAGGTGTGGCTGGACAGTGGTGGCTCACACCTTTAATCCCAGCACTTGGGAGGCAGAGGAAGGCAGATTTCTGAGTTCAAGGCCAGCCTAGTCTACAAAGTGAGTTCCAGGACAGGCACCAGGGCTATACAGAGAAACCCTGTCTCGAAAGAAAAAAAGAAAAAAAGGAAGGTATGAACAGATACATTCCCTGATGAGCGTAGTCTATCCCGTACGTTGGCCCAGTTGTTAAGGATAAGGATGAATAGCATTAAAATGTTCCCTTCCTTGGTTTTCACAAGAAATTTGTAAGGTAGCTTTTAAAATAAAGCTCAGAGATGGTCTGCACTTCATACCTACATTGAAAGTAATTGGCCAGAGTATTGAAACTCTGGCCGGTTTGGTTTAAAGGCCAGTGTGGGAAGCTGAGGAAGTCAATGATGAAGTTCTGTGTTAACGCGTATTGTTGGCAGACTATGACTATGTCAAGGACCCCAATGCCTTAGACCCCCAAGGAATGGCAAAGCCTCTCCCCAGATGACATTCCGAGGAAACTGATGCAGAGAGCTCTGAGAACAAATATTGACAGTGTGTGCTGGTATACATGTTTACAAATGATTGACAGCCAGAGTGTACAAAGACTAACATCTGCAGCTTCGCCCTCTTAGATGGTTATAGCCTCAGACCACTTGCGGACGGAGACCTCCTACCCAGCCTGGCTAACCTCTCCTCCTGTGCTGTGCATAATAAGCATGCTGAGGTTCTGGGCTGCAGTATAGTTGGTACTGCTCTGTCAGAGTGTGCATGTTCCCCTTGACCCTAGCTTTTCTGTATGTGTGTATGTGTGTCTGTTCTTCCTTCTCTCCCTTGCTACCCCAGGATTCTAAAGAATGCCCCAAGGGGTAAAGCTAAGCTTTAAGTGTATACTTGACTCCCAAGAGAAAAGTCTGTGCCTGAGGCCCTTTTGAGAATTTTATTTTTTTCATTCCTATCAATACACACAGGTGAACTGGGCTTATAATTGAGTCACTTTGACAAACATTTTGAAAGGTATAAAAGAATAAAAATATACTGAAAAGAATTTTGATTGCCATAAATTGTATCCAAGGATGCTTAAAATGGAGTTCAAGTGTGTTGTCCTCGCTTGCCTCACTCTGGGTAGAATTCCCAGTGTGTGGTCCTATGTTTGAAGTCATTCCCCACAGAAAAGAGCCTCTGATTTTTATATACACTTCAAAACTAAAACACAACTATTAAAAAACAAAACAAAACCGCAATCCAGACAATCGTTTGTTTCAGCTCTAGTTGAAAGGAGATAATACTTTCATAAACAACCGGACCTGCAGCCTTCACTAAAATGTCTTGTCTGGTACGGGCTGCAGGCAAACTTTGAGCCCTTCTTGCTAAAACCACAGAGTTGCTCAGCAGGAATAGTGTCATTCCAAATCACTCTTTTTTAATATACCTACCGATTATCCAAGCAACTCTGAAGCAAGAGATCTGAAACTCGCTGTTCTGGGCGGGGCCTCCTGCTGCCAGGAGGTGGTGTGTTTTATTTACAAGACACCAACCCACAGATTACAATTTTAGATCAAAACATCCCAGTGAATGAAACAATGAGAAAAAGAATTCTGCTTGGTAGTGGCAACTTATGTATGTTGATTCAAATTCAAAAATTAGTATAAAAAGCCTAATATGAAAAGCACTTTAGTGAATGTTTGACTAACATTCAGTTCAGAAACTTATTAGCACTGTTGATAGAATTAGTAGATGCCGGGTCTGGAGAGATGGCTCAGCCATTGAGATCACTGATTGCTCTTCCAGAGGTCCTGAGTTCCTTTTCCAGAAACCACATGGTGGTTCATGACCATCTATAAAGGGATCCCCATTTGAGTTGTTCATACATCCACTGACGGGTATCTAGGTCGGTTCCATGATTTTGCTATTGTGAGTACAGCAACAAAGAATATGATGTCTTAGCCGGGCCTGGTGGCACACGCCTTTAATCCCAGCATTTGGGAGGCAGAGGCAGGCAGATTTCTGAGTTCCAGGACAGCCAGGGCTACACAGAGAAACCCTGTCTCGAAAAACCAAAAAAAAAAAAAAAAAAAGGAAAAGAAAGCAGGCCAAGCACGATGAACACACCGGTAAGCAACACCCTTCTGTGGTCTCATATCAACTCCTACATCTAGGTTTCTGCCCTGTTGTGAGCACGTGTCTGAGAAACTATAATATAGAAGTGTAAGCCAAATAAGCTCTTTCCTCCTCAACTTGCTTTTTTGGTCATGGTGTTTCATCAAAACAATAGAAACCTTAAGATAGTCACTGACATGGTCCAGCAGGGCACCTTGTTGTCAGCATTTTGTAAAAAAGAAGAGGGGGTAAGAGGAGGAGGAACAACAGAAGGAAACAGCAGCAGTCATCTGAAACCACATTGTAACCTCAGTGGATATGCAAACACAGGCAAATAGCTGACTATTTGGCACTGAGAAAAAACATGGGATATGTAGTTAGGAAGTAGACATACTGGGAGACTGTCTAAAGACAATGTGGGGGAGGGGTTGGAGAGATGGCTCAGTGGTTAAGAGCACCGACTACTCTTCCAAAGGTCCTGAGTTCAAATCCCAGCAACCACATGGTGACTCACAACCATCCATAATGAGATCTGACTGCCTCTTCTGGAGTGTCTGAAGACAGCTACAGTGTACTTAAATATAATAAATAAATAAATCTTTAAAAAAAAAAGGAGTCTGCAACCTCTTAGTTCTAAGGCAAGTAAGCTGGTAGTTTAAAAAAAAGACAGTGGGGGCTGTTAGGGGTGAATAGAATCAAGCTTATGGTATACATGTATAAAATTGTTAAAAAATAAACAAAGTTAATTTTTAAAGATGGAAAAATTGCAATTCATGTTTGCTTTCTTTAGCAGAAGTGTTTATTAGTATACATTGTACAAAATAACGGGTTTCATCATGACATTTCGTGCATGTATGTATTGTACTTTGGTTGTATTCACACCCCCATTACTCTCTTTTGTCTCCCTTTCTATTTAAATGTTAATTTGTTTCATTCCCGAATCAATTCAACTCAACTCTGACCCAAAATCATTTTCATTGAAAAAAAAAAATCCAGACTTAAAGAATTTTGTTTGCAACAACCAGTTCCAGGATAGTTACTGTCAAATTTGCTTTTGGCCATATTATTGTGATTAAGACAAACAAATATTCGTTAACAAACAATCAACAACAACAACAACAGAAAAGCAATTCCCAGTCCACCATCTCATGGCAGACAGATATGTTGCTGCCCTGCTCACTATTCCATTTCAGAACACTAGTCATTTCAACTCTGATTTTATGGGTGGAGTCTTTCATACCCATCACTCTGGACTACCACATACAGACAGGGCTCAGAAGAAACCGAGGAGCATTGAGGTCCCTTGCTCTCCACGGACCACAGAATGTGGTAGGCCAGGGACCTTTAATTGTGTCTGAGCCTTCTGTGGCCAAGACAATTTCCTGATGAAGCCAGAGGGTCTCTATATCTAAGCACACACTTATCATTACAAATAGAGGTAAGAGACTAGATTTCCTCCAAGAACCTTCTTTCTCTACCTCAGAAGATTCTACTAAGCCCCCCATAGCATTTAATACTTTGAGCCACAGTGGCTCTCCAGTGAGACCTAAATATCTCCCACAGGCCTTAGAGATGAGAAATCTGACTTCTAACAGATTTTTAATAGATAGATCCTCCTTCCCTGATAACTAGAGATGTTTGGTCAAAGTGAATGGTGAGATTTTGAAGTCTTAGAAAAAAATGTCCCAACTGCTTAGCCCATCAGGAAGAAAGACATGTTCCTCTTTGGTCTCAATCCCAAATCTCAACATGCATCAGAGTGGGCAGCACCAGCTCCTCCTGAACACATCCATGTATGTCACCATGGATAACTTTTTACACACCATGCTGTCTCTTTCCCTTCTCCTCTGGCTGTACCTCTTGAAAGTAAGAAGTTTCCGGAAAGAACAACTTGGTGAGAGGGCCACATACCAAAACAAGACACTGTGTACCCAATGTTCTTCCCTTTCAACAGTTAGCCCTGTACCAAGAAGCCCTTGCGTTGAGGTAAAACGTCTCTTGAAAGTTGCTCTTGAATCACTTCTTGGTACCTTGTACTCCTTTCCTCTAGAAAACTATCCTACTAAGAATTAGAGTGACTCAAAAAAACAAAGAATCAAAAACCAAATGATGGGCTGGAGAGACTGCTCAGAGGTTAAGCGTACTGACTGCTCTTACAGAGGTCCTGAGTTCAATATCCAGCAACCATATAATGGCTCATGACAATCTGGCATGGGGTCTTGTGCCCTCTTCTGGCCTGCAGGCATACATGCAAGCAGAATGCTGTATACATAATTAATAAATAAATAAATAAATAAATCTTTTTTTTTTTTAAAGTTTTAAAAAAAATGACCCATTCAAAAAATTGACTTGGGTCCTGAACAAAGATTTCTCAGCCAGGCGTGGTGGCACATTATCCCAGCACTCGTGAGGCAGAGGCAGGTGGATTTCTGAGTTCAAGGCCAGCCTGGTCTACAAAGTGAGTTCCAGGACAGCCAGGACTATACAGAGAAACCCTGTCTCAAAAAACCAAAAAAAGAGAAAAAAAGAAAAAAGATTTCTCGAAAGAGAGAAAGAAAGAAAGAAAGAAAGAAAGAAAGAAAGAAAGAAAGAGAAAGAAATAAAGAAAGAAAGAAAAGAATAAGTTGGGTAAGAAATATCTCAAAAGAAAAGTGTTTATTTACATATATATGCATGCAGTAACAATTAATACAAATTTTTTAAAAGGCCATGAATTTGAGGGCGAGCAAGAAGGGGTATATATGGAGGTATGGTTGAAGGAAAGGGAAGGAAGAAATGTAATTATAATCTCAAAAATTAAAAAAAATTAAATGCCCTTTATCCCTAGTAATTAGGGAAATACAAATAAAAACAATTTTGGGATTTCATCTTACCCCAGTCAGAATGGCAAAGATCAGTAGACCCACTAACAACAAATGCTGGAGAGGATACTGGGAAAGGGGACCCTCATTTACTGTTGGTGGGATTGCAAACTGGGAAAGGGGAACCCTCATTCACTGAGTGGTATTGTAAACTGGAAAAGGGGAGCCCTCATTCACTGGGTGGTATTGTAAACTGGGAAAGGGGAGCCCTCATTCACTGGGTGGTATTGTAAACTGGGAAAGGGGAGCCCTCATTCACTGTTGGTGGGATTGCAAACTGGAGCAGCCACCATGGAAGTCAGAGTGAAAAATTTCACAAAAAGCTATACCACTCCTTGGCATATGCCTAAAGGCTCAACATCCTACTTCACAGACATTCTTCATCACATGTTCTTTCTCATTGGAAGCTCATAGGTCCAAATCTTCAGCTGTGAGTTCTTATCCTAAAGTGATTGCAAGGAAAGTAAAAAGGGCTTCTTTCTGGGGTAGGAAGGGGAGGAAGCATTAAGGATAGCAGACTACAGTGATCTGATAGAGGACATGAGAAAAGGGACTCTAATTAGCGAGGGAAGAGATAAATATATGAGAGAAGAGGATAAAATAACAGTAAGGATGTCTGAAAAAGTCATAAGAAATCATACTATTAACTATCTACCTAAGAAAACTATCACACAGACACACACACACACACACACACACACACACATTCTCATTCTCATCTGGACTGACAATGCCCCCTCCAAGAGCCAAAGACCACCTAACAAAACCCCAACACCAGACAAGAGAAGTCCTCTTTTGAGTTGTTAGTAAGGGTTGTCCAAGAGACTCCCAAAACCTCATAAGCTATTTCTATTGCCTTTGGTTCCCCACCAGAGGTGGAAGGTAAGTCCCTATTGATGAAGACACTGTGCACTTCAGATGTAGAGCCTCTGAGGTGGAGCTAACCTGAGAACCTCCTTCCTGAGGACTAACTTTCATGGTACCTGAAGGTGCCATGCAAGCTTCCAAACATGGGAAGCAACCAACTATCCTTCTTAGCATGGCATGATAACCCTACGTGTGCATTAGTGGCACACATACGTTAATAGTAACCAACAATTCTCTAATTGGACTTAAGACCTTCTCAACAAGAGGAAAATCATGACAGTGCTGGAATGCTACCAAACTAGCTCAGAGCTAATGAAGTCATGGATCTTGGAGGAGAAACTACAACCACCACTTTACTAAACCAGAAAAATCCAAATCCATACTCTAAACATTTGCCATTACATCCACTAATAAGTTTAGTTCTCACCCCCTCATCAAGGAAACTTCTCTTTGGGACAGACTGAGACTATTACAGAAAAGCACAGCTAATCAAAAGGCAAAGTTGTGGAGTCCAATCCCAATGGTGCATCAACAAAACAATCCCCACACCTAAGGCTCAAGGGTCATTATGGAAGAAGAGGAGGAAAGACTGTAAAAGTCAGAGGATCAGGGAGGCTGCCATGAAACCATGTGTCCTAGTAGTGTCAGAAGCTGTACACCCTCCCCCCCAAATCTCACAGATGAGCCTACCTAAACATGAGCTGATCAAGGACAACAATAAACATCACAAAGTGGATGGGGAGAGACCATGAGCCATCAATTCTACCTGAAGAACTTTGGGCAGCTAAGGAGCACTGAGAGCTGGGGACATAGCCTTCCTCAGGGAAGAGCACCCCAACTGGTTATCTAATGCCAAATGGTCACCCCTGAAAACAAACAAATTCAAATAACATTATTATACTTACTGACCAGGTTATATTTAGGAATATATATATATATAGGCATGTAATAACAAGTAATGGGAAAAAAGATGCCATGAATTTGAAAAAAGAGCAAGGAGGGGCACATCGGAAGGTATAAAGGGAGTAAATGGGAAAATAATTTAATTATAATCTCAAAAATAAGAAAAAGAGCCAGGGGGTGGTGGCACATGTCTTTAATCCCAGCACTTGGGAGGCAGAGGTAGGCAGATTTCTGAGTTCAAGGCCAGCCTGGTCTATAGAGTGAGTTCCAGGACAGCCAGGGCTATACAGAGAAACCCTGTCTCAAGAAAAAAAACAAAATACAAAAAACAAAAACAAACAAACAAAAGAACTTCTTTTAAGTATGATTACTAGGACAAGTACTAACTGCAGAGACACGGTAGTCATCTAGACATCATACAAATTGCCACAAACAAATTATGTACTGTATAGATTACTTTTCTGTTGCTGTGATAAAATACCATGGCCAAGGCAGTATATAGAAGGAAGAACTTATTTGGGTTTCCAGTCCTTATGTACAAAAGTTCTTATGTCCATCATGTTGGGGCAAAGGCACTGTAGCACACAGTCTGCATGGTGGCAGGGGCGGGAAGGTGAAAGTTCACATCTTTTAACACAAGCACTAAGTAGGGAAAGCAAACTACAAGTGGAAGGATGTAACCACTTCTCAAAGCCTCCTCCAGCAAGACTGAACCTCCTACCCTCCCCTAACAGGAACATCAACTGAGGATCAACTGTTCAAATACCTAAGCCCGTGGGTCACACTTCCCATTAAAATCATCATCATGTATATATGAGAATGATGGGGCACAGCTGCATCCTGATTTCTTGGGTTTTTTTGGACATAACCTATTTGTGAGGTCTATACATGATGACCAGAAGATGACACTTTACACTGGACTCTGTCTTTGTTTGTATGCTGCTGCCATAACATTGTCTAGCAATAGCAACTTAAAAGGCAGAGAAGTCAGCGTGGCAGGAATGTGACAAAGTTGGCCAAATCACACCCACAATCAGGAGAGCAATGATTGCTGCTGCTCAGCTTCTTTTCTCTACTTACACAGTCCAGGGTCCAGGACAGAGACTGTCACTACCCACAGTGCACGCCCTTCCACTTCAACTGACCCAGTTAAAATAACTCCCTACAGGCATGCCCAGAGGTGCTTCTAGATTTGGTTAAGTTACAGTCAAAACTAACCATCACATACTATGGAAAAGATCATAAAGCCTTTAAACAGTCCCTAACTGTTGCCCGCTTCTTGGCCCAACTGGCCCTGAGAAAACCCTTTTTTATATGCTCATGAGATACATTGCTTTAGTCCTCACCCAAATGCTGAAATTAGGTGCATAGGAGCCTACCTGTCAAAAACCTTAGCCATGCCTCTGAACTTTGGCCTCAGTCACTCTCTTCATTAAAGAGCTATAGAAACTAACACTGGGACAAGGAATCACTGATTTATGCCCCAGTATATGTTAGATACATTAAACTATAAGGCTTTTCACTGGATTTCCGATATCTGTATTCACAAATACCAAACCTTCTTGTGGAAACCCTGGAAGTCAGTATCAAACCTTGTCAAACCCTATCCATGCTACCCTACCACCTTACCTAAGATCCCCTTTCCCTATGCCAGTACTTCTGCCAACAAGGCCACACCTCCCTAACAGGGCCACTTCCCATTGGCCAAGTATTCGAACACATGAATCTATGGGAGCCATACCTATTCTCACCACCACACAACCTAAAGGTAAAATCTGTCTTGGTTCATGGCATTGAGACAAAAACAACACTCCCTTCAAAGGGTGTAAGAGAGAGTTTATCCTGGAGCCAACGACGAGTGGCCATGGCTCGGAAACAAAGATTTAGGTAACCTCAAATTTCATGTCCCAACATGGAATCAGTTTCACAAAAAATTCTCATAGTAGCATAACAAAGAAAGGCATAAACCAAGACACTCTTCAAATACTTTGATGAATACAACAGGTAAACAGGTTGAGCCATTCATTTAGAAGTTAGATGCTATCTGAACGTGTTCTTAGCCCTTTGATTGGTGAAACCAGGGCTTAAGTTAATAAATTCCAAAAGAGCTTTGTTCATTAGTCACAGGATGTTAGGTCCAAGACAGAATTGGGTAAGGGATAGCTATTTAGTAGTCTAAAGATAGCTCAAGATAAGTTGTAATTAGGCTCTGGATCTCTAGCATTCTGATTTCCCCATCACTGAAGTGCTAATCAGTCAATCTGCTTTTGCAGATATAGCTTCTTTCCAGGAATTCTCATTC
>LR749714.1:1199620-1375813 GCA_902729485.2 Mus minutoides
ATTTTTTTTTTTTTTTTTTTTTTTTTTTTTTTTTTTGAGACAGGGTTTCTCTGTGTAGCCCTGGCTGTCTTTTATTTATTTATTTATTTATTTACTTACTTACTTACTTATTTACTTATTTATTTTATTTTATTTTATTGCAGTCCTGGATTCTAAGGCAGGTGGAGATGACCTATTTGGTGCTAAGGACACTGAGTGTGGTCAAGTGGAAGGATGGGACCAGACCCATCTCTATCACTTTACACAAAACTAAACCGAGTGTATCAGAGACCTCCTTTTGGAACCTGAAACACCTACAACTGCTGGAAGGAAACATAAGCAGTACCCACAAGAGAGTGGTGTAGGAAAGGACTTTCAGGAGAGGAAATTTCTTTGCCTGGGAATTAAGGCCAGTAATTGACAAGTAGGACCTCATGAAGCTAAAAAAAGCTTCTGTATAGCTAAGGAAACAATCAAGTAAAGAAGAAACACATGGAATGAGAGAGAATCTTTGCCAGCTACACATCTGACAGAGATGAATATCCACAATATACAAAGATCCCAAAACCAAGGAGTCAAGAAAACAGATGCGCTGATTAAAATGTAGGCTAGGGAACTAGCCAGAGTGTTCTCAAAAGGAGATATAACAATATCTAAGGAATACTTCAAAATAGGGTTTACTGTTCTTAACAGTTAGGAAAATGCAAATTAAAAGAACTTTGAGATTTCACCTCACCAAAGTCAGAAGAGCTAAAATCAACAAAACAACTGACAAATGCTTACAAGGTTGTGGGGGAAGGGAAATCCTCATTCACTGTTGGCGGGCAAACAAACTGGTACAGCCAGCCAATCAGTATGGAGAAATGCGGAAAACTAAAAATAAATCACCATGTGACCTAGCTATAACACTGCTTTGCATATGCACAAAGAACTCAGCATCTTACTCCACAGCTACTTGCCCAGCTCCCTCTATTACCAACCTAGTCACAATAACTAGGAAATGGAAACAAGCTAAACGTCCTCCAACAGAATAGATGGATGGACGGACAGATGGATGGATAATGGAAATGTGCTACATATACACAATGGATGATACTATCTGTAAAGAAAAACGAAACAGTGAAACTTGCAAACAAATGAATGGACCTAGAAAAGATTCTATTAAGTGAGGCTATCCAGCCGCAGGAAGACAAATGCCACATGGTCTCTCTCCTCTGCAGTTGCTAGCTCCAAATCTTCAGATGTAAATATATAACATGGAGAAATCAGAAAGGTATAAAGCAATGGGAGGGAGGAGCTCAGGAGGGGAGGAGCAAGATGAAAAGGATATGAAGCGTGAGACAGGAGTACAAAAGAGAAGCAGCCAGGGAAGACAACACTAATGCTGCTTGATAGAAGCCTCAAGGAGGTATATTTTATATTTATCCAAATTCTCATGCAATACATAACTATATGTACAAACCTGCACACCAAAGAGACTATTGTCAGCAAAAGACACTCCAGGACCAAGTTCTCAGCACAAAGGAATTTTATTTGCCCTTGAGGGATTAAAGGCATGGAATAAGAGACAAAAACAAGAGACAGAGGATGAGGAAGAAGGGGGAAAGGAACAAAGGAGAGGGGGAAGGGATATTCGGGGGAGGGGGGGTAGATGACCAAGGACTGACTCTGGATAGAGAGACAGGCGTGGAGCATAGGCAAATGGCAGTTTATAAAGGTAAAATGTGTTAAGGTGGGTGTTTGATTTTGATTGGGCATGTTAATTAGGTGGGCCATAGGGGGTTTCTGATTGCTTGGCTGCAGTACTTTGGTAGCTGAACCTTGGTAGTCAGCCTCAGGAGGAGGAAGTGACCATATAAGGAGAGAGACCTTGGTGGCTAGCTTTAGGAATGTCATCTAATGGTTTCTATTAAGACAGAGGGAATGGGGGAGAAGGGGAAGTCCTGCCATAGGTATGTTTGCTGTACTCAGGCCAGCTAGAGTCCATATATATATATATATATATATATATATATATATATATATATATAAATTAAATTATGCCACTTGGGCTGACAATGTTCCATAAAAGAACCATATGCTAACAAAAAATCCCAGTACCAGGCATGAAAAACCTCCCTTTGAGTGGTTTGTCAGGGTAGTCCATATGACTCCTAAAACAATATAGACTTGCTGCTGTCTTGTATACCTCTCAGAAGTTGAAAGTCAACATCTGTCTCAGAAGACACTACACACATAGGACACAGGACTGAGATGATTCACGTGGAATCTATCCTGAAAACTTTCCTTCTTCAATATAGCTTCTGTAGTACCTGTCTTAGTGTCTCATTTCATGAAAGGAACACCATGGCCAAGGCAACTCTTATAAAAGCCAACATCTAACTGGGGCTGGCTAACAGTTTCAGGGGGTCAGTCCATTGACATCACGGCAGATGAAGCAGGCAGACATGGTACTGGAGGAGCCAAGAGTTCTACATCTTGATCTTAAGGCATCTGGAGAAGACTCTGATTCTATACTAGGTATAGCTTGAGGCCTCAAACCCACCTCCACCGTGACACACTTCCTCCAACAAGGCCACACCTCCTAATAGTGCCAAGCACTCAAATACATGAATCTATGAGTGCCATACCTATTCTAACCACCACAGTACCAAAAAGTTCTCTTCAAACTGCCAAGAGAATGCCCAACTACCTTTCTAATAAATAGCACCAAATTAATACTCCCAAATACTTCCAAAGCTTATTTACCTTAGTCCATTCTCCAAACCTGCATAAATGACCCTGTCTTTGTTCATACTATTTTCAGATCTTATTTTTAAAATCTGTCAGGGTATTAATAATACCCTTGCCTGCTACAGTGACAATAGACTTAACTCATCTTTCTATCCCTTCTTTCTCTTATTTTCTCTCTCTCGCTTTTTTTTTCCAGATAGACTCATGTAGCCCAGTCTGGCCTTGAACTCCTGATCTCTGTGCCTATGTGTCTCCAGTGCTGGAGTCAGAGTTATGCACCATCATGTCCAGCTTAAAAGCTGTCTTATAAAAAAAAAGTTTTTACTTTGGCCAATTTTTCAGAAAAGTAACATATGTTCTTACAGATCCTATCAAGAACTCATGAAAACCTCCTTGTTGTCAGGTCCCCAAGACTCTAGACAGCAAAAAAAAAATTTTTTAAGATTTATTTTATTTATTATATGTAAGTACACTGTAGCTGTCTTCAGACACTCCAGAAGAGGGTGCCAGATCTCGTTACGGATGGTTGTGAGCCACCATGTGGATGCTGGGATTTGAACTTATCACCTTTGGAAGAGCAGTCGGGTGCTCTTACCTGCTGAGCCATCTCACCAGCCCCTAGACAGCAAAATTAAAGGTCTGCTGGTCCTTCCAATTAGCATGAGAAACATAGCTCTGATCATAAGAGGGAAGTAAAAATAACATTCCAAACAACTCTGAACAATCATAAATTAGCTCTAAAACAATTGATTTTATGTTCTAGTAAATAGGACCTGATTTTGTTCGGGTTTTCTGTTGAGTTGGTGTGTAATACTTTACCTGATAAGATCTGAAAACCCTTTGTCCTTAGGGAAAATTTGTCTTTGCCCAAATAATACTTGTGGTTTCTTTGTCAAGATTTTTATATTGTGTCTTTAAGGGAAACATTTCTTGGGGTGTCCAAGAAGCCAATTTCACAAGATGATCCTGGGGACTGAAATGTTGACGTTTCTCTCTGGGCTAGCATGTTCTTATGGACTAGGGTCAATATAAACCTGTATCTACAATTTCAAGGTGACTCCTGGCTTTTGCATGCATTTCTACTATATCAAATGTGTATACTAACTGACTTTCACAACATCATTTCATGAAGGATAATTTAGAATGAGACTTGCTGTTGAGGCAGCTGTACTGGCAGAAATTATTTAGCTAAGAGGTGTCTCAATAACGAAACTGAAACAAAATCCCAAAGATCCAGTGGTCTGGCTGTCTTTTTAATTTTTAAATGCTTTTTAATGAAACTTAAATTGTAAAGAAGCTTAATTAGTATTCTAGTATCTCTTCCTTAGGGAAGATGGGGAGATTTGAAACAAAGAGAATGTCCTACAAAAATGGAAACAGACCTTTGAAGTCACTGATCCTGAAAATGCAAAAAAGGGTCATGAGCCAAAAATGTCCTCCTGATAAATTTTAGCAACTCTGTCGAATAGTCAAGACCGACCTTGACCTGTCTCAGCCTTCAACAAGGTGACAGCTACGGTTATGATCAGAGCTGCACTTTCTCAAGCCAATTGGGAAGCTCAACAGACCTCTCACTGTGCTGTCTAAAGTCCTGTGGACATGGTTTCTACATCAGTTCCTACATCTGAGCTCCTGCCCTGTTTGAGTTTCTGTCCTGACTTCCTTCAATGATGAACTGTGATGTGGAAGTGTAAGCCAAATAAACCCTTTCCTCCCCAACTTGCTTTGGTCATGGTGTTTCATCACAACAATAGTAACCCTAAGATAGAAGCAAACAGCCAAGTCTATGATGTTTGGTTTAATATTGACACTCTGGGGTCATGATGAAAAGTAACCTTTGAACCCTGATCATGGTTCTTCAGGTAGTGTTTCTCTCTGAAGTAGTGTTCAACACTAGTCTTATAGTGACAATGCGGTCAGTGAGTTAACAAGTGACTTTGGTAAAACAAGACTACATTAACAACAACCAAATCACTGATGTCTGAGGAAGCACCTATACCTGTGAAAACAGCAAAACCAGAATGGCATGTTGGTTCTCAATTCACCCTCAGGAAACCTCAATTAAAAATGGAAGGTGTGGCCGGACAGTGGTGGCTCACACCTTTAATCCCAGCACTTGGGAGGCAGAGGAAGGCAGATTTCTGAGTTCAAGGCCAGCCTAGTCTACAAAGTGAGTTCCAGGACAGCCACCAGGGCTATACAGAGAAACCCTGTCTCGAAAGAAAAAAAGAAAAAAAGGAAGGTATGAACAGATACATTCCCTGATGAGCGTAGTCTATCCCGTACGTTGGCCCAGTTGTTAAGGATAAGGATGAATAGCATTAAAATGTTCCCTTCCTTGGTTTTCACAAGAAATTTGTAAGGTAGCTTTTAAAATAAAGCTCAGAGATGGTCTGCACTTCATACCTACATTGAAAGTAATTGGCCAGAGTATTGAAACTCTGGCCGGTTTGGTTTAAAGGCCAGTGTGGGAAGCTGAGGAAGTCAATGATGAAGTTCTGTGTTAACGCGTATTGTTGGCAGACTATGACTATGTCAAGGACCCCAATGCCTTAGACCCCCAAGGAATGGCAAAGCCTCTCCCCAGATGACATTCCGAGGAAACTGATGCAGAGAGCTCTGAGAACAAACATTGACAGTGTGTGCTGGTATACATGTTTACAAATGATTGACAGCCAGAGTGTACAAAGACTAACATCTGCAGCTTCGCCCTCTTAGATGGTTATAGCCTCAGACCACTTGCGGACGGAGACCTCCTACCCAGCCTGGCTAACCTCTCCTCCTGTGCTGTGCATAATAAGCATGCTGAGGTTCTGGGCTGCAGTATAGTTGGTACTGCTCTGTCAGAGTGTGCATGTTCCCCTTGACCCTAGCTTTTCTTTATGTGTGTATGTGTGTCTGTTCTTCCTTCTCTCCCTTGCTACCCCAGGATTCTAAAGAATGCCCCAAGGGGTAAAGCTAAGCTTTAAGTGTATACTTGACTCCCAAGAGAAAAGTCTGTGCCTGAGGCCCTTTTGAGAATTTTATTTGTTTCATTCCTATCAATACACACAGGCGAACTGGGCTTATAATTGAGTCGCTTTGACAAACATTTTGAAAGGTATAAAAGAATAAAAATATACTGAAAAGAATTTTGATTGCCATAAATTGTATCCAAGGATGCTTAAGATGGAGTTCGAGTGTGTTGTCCTCGCTTGCCTCACTCTGGGTAGAATTCCCAGTGTGTGGTCCTACGTTTGAAGTCATTCCCCACAGAAAAGAGCCTCTGGTTTTTATATACACTTCAAAACCAAAACACAACTATTAAAAAAACAAAACAAAACCGCAATCCAGACAATCGTTTGTTTCAGCTCTAGTTGAAAGGAGATAATACTTTCATAAACAACCGGACCTGCAGCCTTCACTAAAATGTCTTGTCTGGTACGGGCTGCAGGCAAACTTTGAGCCCTTCTTGCTAAAACCACAGAGTTGCTCAGCAGGAATAGTGTCATTCCAACTCACTCTTTTTTAATATACCTACCGATTACCCAAGCAACTCTGAAGCAAGAGATCTGAAACTCGCTGTTCTGGGAGGGGCCTCCTGCTGCCAGGAGGTGGTGTGTTTTATTTACAAGACACCAACCCACAGTTAGATTACAATTTTAGATCAAAACATCCCAGTGAATGAAACAATGAGAAAAAGAATTCTGCTTGGTAGCGGCAACTTATGTATATTGATTCAAATTCAAAAATTAGTATAAAAAGCCTAATATGAAAAGCACTTTAGTGAATGTTTGACTAACATTCAGTTCAGAAACTTATTAGCACTGTTGATAGAATTAGTAGATGCCGGGTCTGGAGAGATGGCTCAGCCATTGAGATCACTGATTGCTCTTCCAGAGGTCCTGAGTTCCTTTTCTAGAAACCACATGGTGGTTCATGACCATCTATAAAGTGATCCCCATTTGAGTTGTTCATACATCCACTGACGGGCATCTAGGTTGGTTCCATGATTTTGCTATTGTGAGTACAGCAACAAAGAATATGATGTCTTAGCCGGGCCTGGTGGCACATGCCTTTAATCCCAGCATTTGGGAGGAAGAGGCAGGCAGATTTCTGAGTTCCAGGACAGCCAGGGCTACACAGAGAAACCCTGTCTCGAAAAACCAAAAAAAAAAAAAAAAGAAAAGAAAGCAGGCCAAGCAAGTCATGATGAACACGCCGGTAAGCAACACCCTTCTGTGGTCTCATATCAACTCCTACATCTAGGTTTCTGCCCTGTTGTGAGCACGTGTCTGAGAAACTATAATATAGAAGTGTAAGCCAAATAAGCTCTTTCCTCCTCAACTTGCTTTTTTGGTCATGGTGTTTCATCAAAACAATAGAAACCTTAAGATAGTCACTGACATGGTCCAGCAGGGCACCTTGTCAGCATTTTGTAAAAAAGAAGAGGGGGTAAGAGGAGGAGGAACAACAGAAGGAAACAGCAGCAGTCATCTGAAACCACATTGTAACCTCAGTGGATATGCAAACACAGGCAAATAGCTGACTACTTGGCACTGAGAAAAAACATGGGATATGTAGTTAGGAAGTAGACATACTGGGAGACTGTCTAAAGACAATGTGGGGGAGGGGTTGGAGAGATGGCTCAGTGGTTAAGAGCACCGACTACTCTTCCAAAGGTCCTGAGTTCAAATCCCAGCAACCACATGGTGACTCACAACCATCCATAATGAGATCTGACTGCCTCTTCTGGAGTGTCTGAAGACAGCTACAGTGTACTTACATATAATAAATAAATAAATCTTAAAAAAAAAAGGAGTCTGCAACCTCTTAGTTCTAAGGCAAGTAAGCTGGTAGTTTAAAAAAAAGACAGTGGGGGCTGTTAGGGGTGAATAGAATCAAGCTTATGGTATACATGTATAAAATTGTTAAAAAATAAACAAAGTTAATTTTTAAAGATGGAAAAATTGCAATTCATGTTTGCTTTCTTTAGCAGAAGTGTTTATTAGTATACATTGTACAAAATAACGGGTTTCATCATGACATTTCGTGCATGTACGTATTGTACTTTGGTTGTATTCACACCCCCATTACTCTCTTTTGTCTCCCTTTCTATTTAAATGTTAATTTGTTTCATTCCCGAATCAATTCAACTCAACTCTGACCCAAAATCATTTTCATTGAAAAAAAAAAAAAAATCCAGACTTAAAGAATTTTGTTTGCAACAACCAGTTCCAGGATAGTTACTGTCAAATTTGCTTTTGGCCATATTATTGTGATTAAGACAAACAAATATTCGTTAACAAACAATCATCAACAACAACAACAGAAAAGCAAATCCCAGTCCACCATCTCATGGCAGACAGATATGTTGCTGCCCTGCTCACTATTCCATTTCAGAACACTAGTCATTTCAACTCTGATTTTATGGGTGGAGTCTTTCATACCCATCACTCTGGACTACCACATACAGACAGGGCTCAGAAGAAACAGAAGAGCATTGAGGTCCCTTGCTCTCCACGGACCACAGAATGTGGTAGGCCAGGGACCTTTAATTGTGTCTGAGCCTTCTGTGGCCAAGACAATTTCCTGATGAAGCCAGAGGGTCTCTATATCTAAGCACACACTTATTATTACAAATAGAGGTAAGAGACTAGATTTCCTCCAAGAACCTTCTTTCTCTACCTCAGAAGATTCTACTAAGCCCCCCCATAGCATTTAATACTTTGAGCCACAGTGGCTCTCCAGTGAGACCTAAATATCTCCCACAGGCCTTAGAGATGAGAAATCTGACTTCTAACAGATTTTTAATAGATAGATCCTCCTTCCCTGATAACTAGAGATGTTTGGTCAAAGTGAATGGTGAGATTTTGAAGTCTTAGAAAAAAATGTCCCAACTGTTTAGCCCATCAGGAAGAAAGACATGTTCCTCTTTGGTCTCAATCCCAAATCTCAACATGCATCAGAGTGGGCAGCACCAGCTCCTCCTGAACACATCCATGTATGTCACCGTGGATAACTTTTTACACACCATGCTGTCTCTTTCCCTTCTCCTCTGGCTGTACCTCTTGAAAGTAAGAAGTTTCCGGAAAGAACAACTTGGTGAGAGGGCCACATACCAAAACAAGACACTGTGCACCCAATGTTCTTCCCTTTCAACAGTTAGCCCTGTGCCAAGAAGCCCTTGCCTTGAGGTAAAACGTCTCTTGAAAGTTGCTCTTGAATCACTTCTTGGTACCTTGGACTCCTTTCCTCTAGAAAACTATCCTACTAAGAATTAGAGTGACTCAAAAAAACAAAGAATCAAAAACCAAATGATGGGCTGGAGAGACTGCTCAGAGGTTTAGCGTACTGACTGCTCTTACAGAGGTCCTGAGTTCAATATCCAGCAACCATATAATGGCTCATGACAATCTGGAATGGGGTCTTGTGCCCTCTTCTGGCCTGCAGGCATACATGCAAGCAGAATGCTGTATACATAATAAATAAATAAATAAATAAATAAATAAATAAATAAATCTTTTTTTTTTTTAAGTTTTAAAAAAATGACCCATTCAAAAAATTGACTTGGGTCCTGAACAAAGATTTCTCAGCCAGGCGTGGTGGCACATTATCCCAGTACTTGGGAGGCAGAGGCAGGTGGATTTCTGAGTTCAAGACCAGCCTGGTCTACAAAGTGAGTTCCAGGACAGCCAGGACTATACAGAGAAACCCTGTCTCAAAAAACCAAAAAAAGAGAAAAAAAGAAAAAAGATTTCTCGAAAGAGAGAAAGAAAGAAAGAGAGAGAGAGAGAGAGAGAGAGAGAAAGAAAGAAAGAAAGAAAGAAAGAAAGAAAGAAAGAAAGAAAGAAAGAAAGAAAAGAACAAGTTGGGTAAGAAATATCTCAAAAGAAAAGTGTTTATTTACATATATATGCATGCAATAACAATTAATACAAATTTTTTAAAAGGCCATGAATTGAGGGAGAGCAAGAAGGGGTATATATGGAGGTATGGTTGAAGGAAAGGGAAGGAAGAAATGTAATTATAATCTCAAAAATTAAAAAAAATTAAATGCCCTTTATCCCTAGTAATTAGGGAAATACAAATAAAAACAATTTTGGGATTTCATCTTACCCCAGTCAGAATGGCAAAGATCAGTAGACCCACTAACAACAAATGCTGAAGAGGATACTGGGAAAGGGGACCCTCATTTACTGTTGGTGGGATTGCAAACTGGGAAAGGGGAGCCCTCATTCACTGTTGGTGGGATTGCAAACTGGAGCAGCCACCATGGAAGTCAGAGTGAAAAATTTCACAAAAAGCTATACCACTCCTTGGCATATGCCTAAAGGCTCAACATCCTACTTCACAGACATTCTTCATCACATGTTCTTTCTCATTGGAAGCTCATAGGTCCAAATCTTCAGCTGTGAGTTCTTATCCTAAAGTGATTGCAAGGAAAGTAAAAAGGGCTTCTTTCTGGGGTAGGAAGGGGAGGAAGCATTAAGGATAGCAGACTACAGTGATCTGATAGAGGACATGAGAAAAGGGACTCTAATTAGCGAGGGAGGAGATAAATATATGAGAGAAGAGGATAAAATAACAGTAAGGATGTCTGAAAAAGTCATAAGAAATCATACTATTAACTATCTACCTAAGAAAACTATCACACAGACACACACACACACACACACACACACACACACACATTCTCATTCTCATCTGGACTGACAATGCCCCCTCCAAGAGCCAAAGACCACCTAACAAAACCCCAACACCAGACAAGAGAAGTCCTCTTTTGAGTTGTTAGTAAGGGTTGTCCAAGAGACTCCCAAAACCTCATAAGCTATTTCTATTGCCTTTGGTTCCCCACCAGAGGTGGAAGGTAAGTCCCTATTGATGAAGACACTGTGCACTTCAGATGTAGAGCCTCTGAGGTGGAGCTAACCTGAGAACCTCCTTCCTGAGGACTAACTTTCATGGTACCTGAAGGTGCCATGCAAGCTTCCAAACATGGGAAGCAACCAACTGTCCTTCTTAGCATGGCATGATAACCCTACGTGTGCATTAGTGGCACACATACGTTAATAGTAACCAACAATTCTCTAATTGGACTTAAGACCTTCTCAACAAGAGGAAAATCATGACAGTGCTGGAATCCTACCAAACTAGCTCAGAGCTAATGAAGTCATGGATCTTGGAGGAGAAACTACAACCACCACTTTACTAAACCAGAAAAATCCAAATCCATACTCTAAACATTTGCCATTACATCCACTAATAAGTTTAGTTCTCACCCCCTCATCAAGGAAACTTCTCTTTGGGACAGACTGAGACTATTACAGAAAAGCACAGCTGATCAAAAGGCAAAGTTGTGGAGTCCAATCCCAATGGTGCGTCAACAAAACAATCCCCACACCTAAGGCTCAAGGGTCATTATGGAAGAAGAGGAGGAAAGACTGTAAAAGTCAGAGGATCAGGGAGGCTGCCATGAAACCATGTGTCCTAGTAGTGTCAGAAGCTGTACACCCTCCCCCCCAAATCTCACAGATGAGCCTACCTAAACATGAGCTGATCAAGGACAACAATAAACATCACAAAGTAGATGGGGAGAGACCATGAGCCATCAATTCTACCTGAAGAACTTTGGGCAGCTAAGGAGCACTGAGAGCTGGGGACATAGCCTTCCTCAGGGAAGAGCACCCCAACTGGTTATCTAATGCCAAATGGTCAACCCTGAAAACAAACAAATTCAAATAACATTATTATACTTACTGACCAGGTTATATTTAGGAATATATATATATATATATATATATATATATATATATATATGCATGTAATAACAAGTAATGGGAAAAAAGATGCCATGAATTTGAAAAAAGAGCAAGGAGGGGCACATCGGAAGGTATAAAGGGAGTAAATGGGAAAATAATTTAATTATAATCTCAAAAATAAGAAAAAGAGCCAGGGGGTGGTGGCACATGCCTTTAATCCCAGCACTTGGGAGGCAGAGGTAGGCAGATTTCTGAGTTCAAGGCCAGCCTGGTCTATAGAGTGAGTTCCAGGACAGCCAGGGCTATACAGAGAAACCCTGTCTCAAGAAAAAAAACAAAATACAAAAAACAAAAACAAACAAACAAAAGAACTTCTTTTAAGTATGATTACTAGGACAAGTACTAACTGCAGAGACACGGTAGTCATCTAGACATCATACAAATTGCCACCAACAAATTATGTACTGTATAGATTACTTTTCTGTTGCTGTGATAAAATACCATGGCCGGGCCGGGCGTGGTGGCGCACGCCTTTAATCCCAGCACTCGGGAGGCAGAGGCAGGCGGATCTCTGAGTTCGAGGCCAGCCTGGTCTACAAAGTGAGTCCAGGACAGCCAGGGCTATACAGAGAAACCCTGTCTCGAAAAGCCAAAAAAAAAAAAAAAAAAAAAAATACCATGGCCAAGGCAGTATATAGAAGGAAGAACTTATTTGGGTTTCCAGTCCTTATGTACAAAAGTTCTTATGTCCATCATGTTGGGGCAAAGACACTGTAGCACACAGTCTGCATGGTGGCAGGGGCGGGAAGGTGAAAGTTCACATCTTTTAACACAAGCACTAAGTAGAGAAAGCAAACTACAAGTGGAAGGATGTAACCACTTCTCAAAGCCTCCTCCAGCAAGACTGAACCTCCTACCTTCCCCTAACAGAACCATCAACTGAGGATCAAGTGTTCAAATACCGAAGCCCGTGGGTCACACTTCCCATTAAAATCATCATCATGTTTATATGAGAATGATGGGGCACAGTTGCATCCTGATTTCTTGGGTTTTTTTGGACATAACCTATTTGTGAGGCCTATACATGATGACCAGAAGATGACACTTTACACTGGACTCTGTCTTTGTTTGTATGCTGCTGCCATAACATTGTCTAGCAATAGCAACTTAAAAGGCAGAGAAGTCAGCGTGGCAGGAATGTGACAAAGTTGGCCAAATCACACCCACAATCAGGAGAGCAATGATTGCTGCTGCTCAGCTTCTTTTCTCTACTTACACAGTCCAGGGTCCAGGACAGAGACTGTCACTGCCCACAGTGCACGCCCTTCCACTTCAACTGACCCAGTTAAAATAACTCCCTACAGGCATGCCCAGAGGTGCTTCTAAATTTGGTTAAGTTACAGTCAAAACTAACCATCACATACTATGGAAAAGATCATAAAGCCTTTAAACAGTCCCTAACTGTTGCCCGCTTCTTGGCCCAACTGGCCCTGAGAAAACCCTTTTTTATATGCTCATGAGATACATTGCTTTAGTCCTCATCCAAATGCTGAGATTAGGTGCATAGAAGCCTACCTGTCAAAAACCTTAGCCATGCCTCTGAACTTTGGCCTCAGTCACTCTCTTCATTAAAGAGCTATAGAAACTAACACCGGGACAAGGATTTATGCCCCAGTATATGTTAGATACATTAAACTATAAGGCTTTTCACTGGATTTCCGATATCTGTATTCACAAATACCAAACCTTCTTGTGGAAACCCTGGAAGTCAGTATCAAACCTTGTCAAACCCTATCCATGCTACCCTACCACCTTACCTAAGATCCCCTTTCCCTATGCCAGTACTTCTGCCAACAAGGCCACACCTCCCTAACAGGGCCACTTCCCATAGGCCAAGTATTCGAACACATGAATCTATGGGAGCCATACCTATTCTCACCACCACACATCCTAAAGGTAAAATCTGTCTTGGTTCATGGCATTGAGACAAAAACAACACTCCCTTCAAAGGGTGTAAGAGAGAGTTTATCCTGGAGCCAACGACGAGTGGCCATGGCTCGGAAACAAAGATTTAGGTAACCTCAAATTTCATGTCCCAACATGGAATCAGTTTCACAAAAAATTCTCATAGTAGCATAACAAAGAAAGGCATAAACCAAGACACTCTTCAAATACTTTGATGAATACAACAGGTAAACAGGTTGAGCCATTCATTTAGAAGTTAGATGCTATCTGAACGTGTTCTTAGCCCTTTGATTGGTGAAACCAGGGCTTAAGTTAATAAATTCCACAAGAGCTTTGTTCATTAGTCACAGGATGTTAGGTCCAAGACAGAATTGGGTAAGGGATAGCTATTTAGTAGTCTAAAGATAGCTCAAGATAAGTTGTAATTAGGCTCTGGATCTCTAGCATTCTGATTTCCCCATCACTGAAGTGCTAATCAGTCAATCTGCTTTTGCAGATATAGCTTCTTTCCAGGAATTCTCATTCACAATGGCTCAGTGAAATTTGGGCATGACTCCCTTGGTATGTCAGGGCTGACCTTCTGATTGGTGAGAGTCTGGTATTGAATAACCAATTACCACTGTGTTGGCATTGATTGTGAATTGATATCTGTTTCTTCATGAAGTTTTGTGTATAAATCTTTAGAATTGTAATCTCTTCTTGGTGGACTTCTCTTTTAATGAATAGTGTCCTTACCTATCTTTTCTGATTAGTTTTTTTTCAAAGATGTATTTATTATTATACATAAGTACACTGTAGCTGTCTTCAGAAGCACCAGAAGAGGGCGTCAGATCTCATCACAGGTGATTGTGAGCCACCTTTTGGTTGCTGGGACCTGAACTCAGAACCTTCAGAAAGAGCAGTCAGTGCTCTTAACCGCTGAGCCATCTCTTCAGCCCCTTCTGATTAGTTTTTATTTAAAGCTGATTTTGTTAGATAAAATAGCTCTGCCTTCTTAATAATAAAGTGTGTTTCTTGATGACAGCAGAAAGATGG
This sequence comes from Mus minutoides, assembly GCA_902729485.2. Classification (NCBI taxonomy): domain Eukaryota; kingdom Metazoa; phylum Chordata; class Mammalia; order Rodentia; family Muridae; genus Mus; species Mus minutoides. The sequence goes on from LR749714.1 coordinate 1,214,074, forward strand.
AGCTTCTTTTCTAGTATAATCTGTTAATCTGTGTCATTGTATTGGGGACTTGAGAGCCTTGATATTGAAGCTTGTTATTGAACAGTGTTTATTAGCCCCTGTTATTCTATTGTGGTGATTTTTTTTCTGTCCTTTGGTAGTTACTTGTTGTGGTATTATTTATTCCTTGTGTCTTTTGAGAACCTTTATTCAGACTGAAGTGCTTCTTTATCTGTAGAGCTGACTTAGTGAACACAAACTCTGCAATTTGCTTTTATCACCAAAAAAATTTTTTTTCTTCCTCCTTGAATTATGACTGATGGCTTTCCTGGGTATAGTATTCTGGGCTGGTAACTATAGTCACTCAGAGTTTTCAGACCATCTGTCAAGGTCCTTTTGTCTTTCACTCCAACCACTGAAAAGCCTGGTGTTATTCATTCTAATAGGCCTGTCTTTATATATGACTTGCCAGCATTTAATATCCTTTCTTTGTTCTGCATATTTAGTATCTAGATTATTATATGCTATGTGGAGATCCTTTTCTGGTCCTATATATTTAGTGCTCTGTATTTCTCTGGAACCTTGATAAACATCTTCCTTTAGATCTGGAAATTTTTCTTCTATGATACTGTTGAAAATATTTTCTGTGCCTTTGATCTGGGAGGGTTTATTCTCCTTCTCCAATACCTACTGCGTTTGGCCTTTTCACGGCGTCTCAGATTTCCTTGATGTGCTGTATCTGGATTTATAAAATTTTCATATTTTCTTTGACTAAGTGATCCAGTCCTTTTACTGTCTCAAGACCTAATATTCTCTGATCTACTTATCCAGATGTTGGTAAGATTGTCTGCTGGGCTTTTTGTTTGACTTCCTTGAGTTTTTCACTTTGAGTTTTATTTCAATTTGTCTTTTCTACAAAGATTCCATTTCTTTGTTAAATTCTATTTTCATATCTTAACTGCTTTGTTTCATTTAACAATTGTATTTCCATACTCTTCATTCAGTCATTTATTCATATTCTCTTTGAACTCCTTGAATATATTTATAATTGCTATTTTTTGTACCATGTTTCCTCTATAAGTTTATTATTAATTAATTAATCAATTCACTTTACATCCAGATTGTGGCTCCTCACTCCTCCCCTCTTCCCAGTTCTGCCCTCACAAATCCCTCCCCCTCTGCTATCCTCTCCCCTTCAAGAGTCCCCCACCCCCACCCCACCCCCAGGTACCACCCCACCCTGGAGCATCTAGTCACCATAGGTCTAAGTGCATCCTCTCCCACAGAGGCCCAACTAGATAGAGAAAAGGGATCCATATTTAATTTCATGTATGTGAGTACACTGTCACTGTCTTCAGACACACCAGAAGAGGGCATTGGATCCCCATTACAGATGGTTGTAAGCCACCATGTGGTTGTCGGGAATTGAACTCAGGACCTCTAGAAGAGCAGTCAGTGCTCTTAACCTCTGAGCCATCCCTCCAACTCCCTGACACTATTTTTTTTTTTTCGAGACAGGGTTTCTCTGTGTAGCCCTGGCTGTCCTGGAACTCACTTTGTAGACCAGGCTGGCCTCGAACTCAGAAATCCACCTGCCTCTGCCTCCCAAGTGCTGGGATTAAAGGCATGCGCCACCACGCCCGGCTTCCCTGACACTATTAATGATACTCTTTCTATGCTTGCTGACAGGAACCTAACATGACTGTCTCCTGAGGGGCTTCATCCAGCAGGGTATAGAGATAGATGCAGAGACCCACAGCCAAATATAATTGCTATTTTTTTAAGTTCTTGACTTCTATATCATTTTCTCAGGAAATATTGGGGATGTTATCCTGGTTGCTGGAAGAAGCATGTCATATTACTTGGTTTTTTTGTTTTTTTTTTTTTTTTTTTTTTTTTTTTTTTTCAGTGGAACATAAACATTTGGAGTGAGAATACTTACAGTGTTCCACGTTGTTGTGGAGATCTGGAGATTGCCTTTGTTGAGTAGGTGTTTGGATTTTTGTTTGCTGTTAGTTACCCCAACCTGTCAGATTGTAGACCAGCTATATGATACTGGGTTTTCGACTGCGGTAAGATAGAATGTCAAAACTTTAATTTCCCTGTTAGCTACCAATATTAAGCACTTTTAAAGATGTATATTAGTCATTTATGTTCCTTTAGAGAACTCTATTCAGGTCCATAGCTTGTTTTTTAATTGTTTTCCTTTTTTAAAGATTGATTGATTGATTGATTGATTGATTGATTTATTTATTGTATGTGAGTACACTGTAGCTGTCTTTAGACACCTCAGAAGAGGGCATCAAATCAAAGATGGTTGTGAGCCACCATGTGGTTGCAGGGATTTGAACTCAGGACGTTCAGAAGAGCAGTCAGTGCTCTTAACCACTGAGCCATCTCTCCAGCCCTTTGATTGTTTTTTTTGATAAATTGTACTCATTATTGATGTGTGTGCACGCATAATTCATGTCATAGCACACAAATGGAGGTCAGAGGACAACACTGTGGAGTTGGTTCTCCTGAAACTTTTCTGTGGGTTCTGGGGGCTGAACTAGGGTCTCTAGGCCTGCCTTTTCAAATACCCTTATCCTCTGAACCATTTTGTCAGCCTCTGATGCTTACTTTTTTATATTCCTTATATATTCTAGATAGTAATACTTGATCAGATATGTAGCTAGCAAAGCGTTTTCACCCATCATGTAAGCTGCTTCTTCACTTTATTACCTCTACTGTGAAAAAAAAAAGTCTTTCATTTTATGAGATCTGCTTTTCATTTATTATTTTTTAATTTTTTAAATTTTTTTTGGTTTTTTGAGAAAGGTTTCTCTGTGTGCCCTGGCTGTCCTGGAACTCACTTTGTAGACCAGACTGGCCTCGAACTCAGAAATCCGCCTGCCTCTGCCTCCCGAGTGCTGGGATTAAAGGTGTGCACCACCATGCCAGGCTTTCTGCTTTTCATTTATTAAGCTGACTTTATCAGCAACTAGAATCTTATCTTGAAAGTCCTTATCTGCAGCTGTATAGTGTACTCCTGACCTTTTCCTGTAGTAGTTTCAGAATTTTGGTTTTACATTAAGCTATTTGATTTACTTAGAGTTGATTTTTGTGCAGGGCGAGAGGAAGAGATCTAGTTTCATTCATTTACACGTAGATATCTAGTTTTCCCAGAACTAGTTGATGCCTTTTATTCAGTATATACTTTTAACATCTTTGTTGAAAACAGTGTAGCTGTATGAAGTCTATTCTATTCTATTCTATTCTATTCTATTCTATTCGTATTCTATTCTATTCTATTCTTATTCTAGTCTATTCTATGGTGTGCTATTGATCTACACGTCTGTTTTGTGCCAAGCTAACTTTTTAGCCATAGATAAAACTTGAAATCAGGTGTAGCAATAACTTCAGCATTATACTTTTCATTCATGATTGCTTAATCAATGTGAGATATATTCTTCCTGTGAATTTTAGATTTTTTTTCTCTATTTCTGTAAAAGAAAAAAAAGGCACTAGAATATCAGTTGAGATCATACTGCATCTATAGGTTGATTTTGGTTTTATGGTCATTTTCAAAATATTGGTTCTTCTGATACAGTGAGTGAGTCTGGGAATCTGTATTAGTTATTGTTTTAATATTGTGATAAAACACCACGACCAAGGCAACTTATGGAAAGAAGGCTTTATTAGAGCTAAAATTCTGCCAAGCCCAGTGTAGACAGAATGATACTGTTTCTGCCTCTTGGGACAGCACCCCATCCCCACCCCGACCCCCTTGGTGTGAGCCTCCAAGAATATTGATGGCTGCTGTGGGCATAAGGCTTGTTTGTTTAATAATGTGCATATTTCACATTCCTCTGAAGAATGTCTTCCCTGTTCTCATTAATGACTCCGAGAGAATTCGAGTCCAGGAGTCAAGGGTATGGCTATGTCTCCACAAAATAAATGGAAAAGGTGGGATCTTCAGGAAAGCCTTTAAGGTTATGGGGAAAAGCTCTAAATACATAAGTTCAAAATGTATATAATTTCTCAACTATGCAAAATATAAGGATGCAATATGAATTATGAAGGGTTTTATGAACCTAAAGGAAGAAAGACAGTTACACTATGAGTCAGCGTGTCAGAAAGATACAAAGGCAGACAGATTTCTGAGTTCAAGGTCAGCCTAGGACAGAGCAAGGTTAGTCCCTGGTAGAAATGGTAATTTCAGGGCAAGGTCCCACACAGCTAGCTTATTGCCTCTGCTGAATAGAGGCAGACAGATGTTCTGAGTTCTTTTGCAATGTTAAAAGAAACTGTGTTCTTGCTATTTCCTAAGAATCAAAGGGCTGGGGGGTCACAGGATGCTGACTCATAGGTAATCAAAAGGAAACCTGGAGTAAATGACTGGGTTGATGTGTAAAATAAAGGACTGGACCTGTGTTCTGTGGGAAATGAGCTATCCAGAGAATTTTTTAAGGATAAAAAGAGAGAACTGCTTGGAGAACTGACAGAAACACAGATGGACACACACACACACACACACACACACACACACACACACACACACACACCAAGTAGGCCATGGACAGAGAGATCTCTTAGAACAGCCAGCAGAACACAGGTTTAGATCCACGACTTGACTTCAAGTCCGAGACACCTTTCTCTCAAAGGGGTAGAAGGTGGAAGACGAGAGCTCACACTTCAAACCACAAGTAGGAAACACAGAAAACAGTGGGAAGGACAAAAAGCTGTTAAGCCATAAAGCCTGTCTCCAAGAATGTACTTCTTCCACACATTCTAAACCTACCCAAGTGGTATCACCAATTTAGGATCAAGTGTTCAGACATCTAAGATTATGAGGAATATTTATCAGCCAAGCCACCACATTCCACTCTGTGATTGCCATAGCCTTGTGGCCAGAACATAATGCAAAAAGTTGCCTTCCAGGAACAGAAAATGCTTTATGCTCTCTTTTGCAAGTTGGAAGTGTAGTACTTTGTCCAGAGGGAACCCTTTGCTTTATTCCAGTGAATATCTGGCTTCTCCTCAGTGGTGCTCATCTCCTTGACAAGGACAGGACAGCCTCTTTTTAAGCACAGGCTTGCTTGCTTGCTTGCTTGCTCTATCTATCTATCTATCTATCTATCTATCTATCTATCTATCTATCTATCTTGCCTTTGAGTAGTACTGGTCTTTCATTTTTATTTTGTTTATTCATTTATTTATTACATAAAATAAATTCATTTACATGCACTATATAGTAAGAATATTTTATTCCATCAAGCTTTGACTGTAGCATTAATCTTGCCAGTGTCCCATTTCTCTCCAAATGTACATCTTGTATTCTTTTCTGGCCCATTTTGTTTCTTTTTCATTGTAGACCTACACGTAAGAGTTGATTTGGGCTTACAGCTCCAGATAGGGTCCAAAATGTCAGAGTCAGCAGGACCACAGGCAGCAGGCATAATGGCTGGAACTGGAAGGTAAAAGCTGAGGTCTCATATCTTGAAACTTAAGTAGGAAACATAGAGAGAAAAGTTGAAATGGTACAAGGTTTTCAAACCTCAAAGCCCACTCCAGAGGCATACCTCCTCTAGCAGGGCCACCTTTCCTCAGCCTACAAACTAGGGACCAAGAGTTCAAGTTGCCTGAGGCTACTGAAAACATTATTAAATGATTTGGTTTTAGGTTCCTTCCTTTTTTCGTTGTCTTCCTCAGTTTCTTCAGTACACTAAAGCACTGAAGTTTTCATTGTTGAGGTCCTTCACTTCCTTGGCTAGATTTATTTCAATGTTTTAGTTCATTTTTGATTTTGGGTTTTATTTTTGATGGTACCACGGGTGGGACTGTTTCCCTCACTTCTTTCTCAGTATGTTTATCATTGTATAGAAAGAATGCAAATTTTTGTCTATTAATATCGTATCTTGTCATATTGCCAAAAGGATTGTGATAGGTATTCTTGATTGTCAACTTGAGTATACATGGAATTAACTAAAATTCAAGTGGCTGGGGATCCCTATGAGGGTTTTTTCTTAGTTAAATTATTTGAAGTGAGAAGTCCACTTTTAATCGGGATCATTTGAATTGGGAAGACACACCTTTAATCCAGATCTTTAAGAGTGGGAAAACCAGCCTTGAATCTGAGCCACAGTCAGCCGAGTAACAGACATGGAAAAGGAAGCTCCCCCTCTTTGCCTGCTTGTTCTCACTCTTGGTGGCAAGTCTAGTCCTTCACTGACATTAGAGCCTAGTTCTTCAGGATTCGAGTATGTACTGAAGACCAGCTAAGACATCCAACCTTGTGAACTGAACAATTACTGGATTCTCAGACCTTCCATTGGTACACAGTCATTGTTGGACTAGCTGGACCCCAGCTTATTAGCCATTCTAATATATCCCTTTTTTATCTCTCTATATGTAGATAGAAAAAACATATGATAGAAATACAGACAGATAGATAGATAGATAGATTGATAGATAGATAGATGACAGATTTTAATTCTGCAATTTTTGTTCCTTTAGAGAACCCCTACTACAGATATTTAGTACCAGAAGTGGTTCTAGAACAGAAGTAAACAGATAAATTTGTTTTTTTGTTATTTTGTTTTGTTTTTTTTTTTTTTGAGAGAAGGATAAAGTGTAGATGTCCTAGAACTTGATCTGTAGCCCAGGGTGGCCTCAAACTCAGAGGTCCACCTGCCTGTGTAAGGAGAACACACACCCCATTTGTCTCCATTTAAGGACCAGGTCTGATTTTTTAAAAAGGTGGCAAGGCACCAGCTCCAGGAACAGACTCTTAAGTCCCAGAAACTAGACCATAAGACAGATCATAAAATTGAGAACAAGCCAGGCAGTGGTGACACACGCCTTTAATCCCAGTACTTGGGAGGCAGAGGCAGGTGGATTTCTGAGTTCGAGGCCAGCCTGGTCTATAGAGTGAGTTCCGGGACAGCCAGGGCTACACAGAGAAACCCTGTATCAAAACAAACAAAAAAACAAACAAAAACACCCAAAATAAGAAAGAAAGAAAGAAAGAAAGAAAGAAAGAAAGAAAGAAAGAAAGAAAGAAAGGAAAAAGAAAGAACACGATCATAAAACCCCCTCCCAAAGAACAGCCTGGGAATAATCACAAAAAATTCTTATCTCAGAATGGGCCATCTGTGCTGGGCAGCCTTATCTCATCACATGGTTAACTTTTCATGATGTAGGAATGCAGACCGCTGACCACCTGTGACTCCCTAGCACCCACCAGTGAAATTTTAGATTACCTAATCCTAGAGAGTTCCCCAGTTCCTTATAAGAAATCCTGTGTGTGCCAGGCAGTGGGAAATCCTGTGTGTGCTGGGCAGTGGTGGCACACGCCTTTAATCCCAGCACTTGGGAGGCAGAGGCAGGCAGATTTCTGAGTTCCAGACAGAGAGAGTTCCAGACAGAGAGAGTTCCAGGACAGCCAGGGCTACACAGAGAAAACCTGTCTCGAAAAACCAAAATAACTAACTAACTAACTAACTAACTAAATAAATAAATAAATAAATAAATAAGAAATAAAATAAAAAGAAAAGAAAAAAAGAAAAAGAAGTCTTCGACATTTTAGAGAAGGGTTGACCCCTTGCATGCTGGATGTTTCTGCAGAATAAACACTATTTTTGCATATTATTTGAGTCAGGAGTCTTCCTTCAGCAACTTTTGAGTCCTTACCCCTGTGTCTCTGGCATGCTGGGATTAAAGGCATCCACCATCTCACAGCTGGCTTCAAGGATTGAATTTTTTAATACTTGAATTCACCTTTCCAATTTGACAATTCCCACAGTTACTGAATCCTCTCCATTTGTTGAAGCCTCTCGTGGAAGCTCAGAGACTATTCTAAACTCATGGGGTTAACTATATTACACACTTAAGGGGATTAATGCATTTAATTACTCTAATTCACCAGGTGTGAAAGGCAATGGATTTAATGACTCTGTATAAAAAAACTATTGACAATACATGAAAAAATAAGAATAGCGATGATACTGGTCAGTTACTCTTACCATCTTTGGATTAACTGACAAAGGATAAGAATGAGTGCTGTCATAAAACTAACCAACTTTTAGCATTTCAGGTCCAGTGAAGGATAACAATAAACTTATTGATAAAACAGGTGTTCGAGAACAGTCTAAGAGTTTCCAAGTATGCCCTGGAAGAGAATCTTCCTTCCAACAGCCATAGAGCTCAAGTTGTAGAAAATTAAACTGAAGCCCTTGTTATAAATTTGGCTAAGTTACAGTGAAAATTCAACCTCTAGCCTTGGAGGGTGTCAGCAGTTAAAGTAAGGGCATAAATGGTAAAGAATGGGATCCTGTAACATGGGATGCATCTATAGCCTCATGCATTGTGCCCTACGATTGACTGAGGAAAAGAAGTCTAGAACCTGGTTTACTGATGGTTCTGCATGTTATACAGACACCACCCAGATGTGGACAGCTGCCCCATCACAACCCCTATCTGGGACAACTCTGAAAGATACTGGTAAAGAAAAAATTTCACAGTGGGCAGACCTTCAGGCAGTACACATAATCATACATTCTATTTTGAAGGAAAAATGGCCAGATTGTGATTATTCATTGACTCATGGGTTGTAGTCAATGGACTGGCTGATGACCATGAACTTGGAAAGGACATGCTTGGAAAATGGATGAGAAAGGCATCTGAGGTAGATCTCTTCAAATGGGTAAAGGATGTGAGGATTCTTGTTTCCCATATAAATAAATGTTCATCAAAAGGAAACTTCAGCTAAGGAGAAGTTCAGTAATCAAATAGATAGAATGATTTGGTTGAAGCACAGTCAACCTCTTTCCCCAGCCATTCCTATCATTGCCCAGTGCACCCAGGAACAAAGAGGTCATGGTGACAGAAATGAGGGTTATTCATTGGCTGGACAATACTCCACTCATAGAGGCTGACCTGGCTATAGGTGCTGCTGAGTGCCAGATCTGCCAACAAGCCAAGACCAACAATGAGCCCCAGATATGACACCATTCCCCATAGTAAGCAGCCTGTGACCTGGTGGCAGGTTGACTGCACTGGACCACTTCCTCCATGGAAGGGACAATGTGTTGTCCTTATTGGAGTAGATACTTGTTCTGGTTATAGATTTGCCTTTCCTGGATGGGATGTGATGCATCTGCCAAAACTTGGATGTTTTATGGACTTACAGAATATTTTATCCACTGTCATGGTATTCCACACAGTTTTGCTTCTGACCGAGGAACTCACTTCACTGTCAGAGAAGTGAAACAGTGGGCTCACAATCATGGGGTCTGGTCTTACCATGTTCTCCAGCATCCTGAGGCAGCCAACATGATAGAAAGATGGAATGGTCCTTTGAAGATACAGTTACGGTGTCATTTAGGTGGCAGCAGCAGGGGGGGTTGGGGCAAAGTTCTCTAGAAGACAGTATAAGCTTTGAATCAACATCTGATATATGATATGGTTTCTCCAATAGTCCAGGAAACAAGGGGTGGAAAGGGGAACAGTTCCACTCACTGTCACCCCTCATTAGCCACTAGGAAACATTTTTTGCTTTCTGTTCTGCTGGCTTAGATGTTTTGGTTCCAGAGCTGGGAATCTTCCTTCCAGGAGCCATAGCAAACATTCCATTGAAGTAGATCAGACTTTTCCCTGGCTACTTTGGACTTCTGATGCTCTTAAGCCAATAGGCTAAGAAAGGAATAATAGTATTAGGAGGGGTGGTTGATCCAGATTACCACAGGGGGAATTGGATTGCTTCTCCACAATGGAGGTAAAAAGGATTATGTCAGATCCCTTAGGTTAGGGCATCTCTTGGTGCTACCCATAGGATTAAAGCCTATGGGAAATTAATCCAGGCAGGATGATAAAAGGCACAGACCCTTCAGAAATGTGTCACTCCTCTAGAAACAGCCAATGCCTTCTGAGGTGCTTGCTGAGGGTGGAGGAAATACAGAATGGGTAGGAGAGGAAGGTAGTTGTAAATACCAGCTAAGATTATGTGACCAGTTGCAGAAAAAGAGGATTATAATTGATTTGTGTGTTTGTTGTATTTTGTTAAGAATGAGTTTGTATGATACTTGTGTTTTCTTTTCTCAATTACTTTATCATATGATGTAACATCAATTAGGCATAGTTATGACCTGGTGTACTGGCTAGTTTTGTGTCAACTTGACACAAGTTGGAGTTATCACAGAGAAAGGAGCTTCAGTTGAGGAAATGCCTCCACAAGATCCAGCTGCAAGGCATTTTCTCAATTAGTGATCAAGGGGAAAGGCCCCTTGTGGGTGAGATCATCTCTGGGCTGGTAGTCTCTATAAAAGAGCAGGCTGAGCAAGCCAATAAGGAACATCTCTCCATGGCCTCTGCATCAGCTCCTGCTTCCTGACCTGCTTGAGTTCCAGTCCTGACATCCTTTGATGATTAACAGCAATGTGGAAGTGTAAGCTGAATAAACCCTTTCCTCCCCAACTTGCTTCTTGGTTATGTTTGTGCAGGAATAGAAACCCTGACTAAGACAAATTAGTACCAGGAGTGGGGTATTGCTGTGATAGGCCTGATCATGCTTTTATTTGAAAGAATGTGGATTTTGGGACTTTAGATTTGGAAAGCAGTAGAATGCTTTAAATGGGGCTTAATGGGTCATCCTAGTGGAAATATGAAAGACTTTGTTGCTGGGGCTGATTTGAACTGTGTTGACCTGGCCCAAGAGATTTCAAAGGAGAATTTCAGAATGTGGCATAAAGACTGTTTTTGTGGTATTTTGGTGAAGAATGTGGCTACTTTTTGCCCTTGTCTGAAAAGTCTGCCTGAGACTAAAGTGAAGAGACTCAGATTAATTTCATTGACAAAGGAAGTTGCAAAAAAGCCCAGCAGAGACTTTGTTCTCTGGTTAAGTCTTATGAAGAGAAGCTTGAACAAACATAGCAAGCTTAGAAAGGAAAAATATAAAATATATGGTTTGAGTATTAAAGGGGTACCAGGAAGTGAAATGGAGCAAAATCCTGTGTTCTAGGAGATAACAGATTAAGGGAGTGGGACCTTGGGGCAAGATCCTACCCAGCTAAATTTAGATCCAGACATGGTGGTACACACCTTTAGTCTCAGGAGAAGGGCATGCTGATCTCTACGTTCAAGGTCAATCTACAGAGCAAGACCCAGAACAGCCAATCTTAGGTAGTGAAGGAGATGGAGAACAGAAAGCTGGTGATAATGTAAGAACAAGGGGGCCATGTTCCAGTTCCTGCAAGCAGTAGAACTCTGCAGTTTCAGTCATGTGGCTCTGGCTTTAGAGTGAATAATAGAAGGGACTACTTGGACAATGGATGCTGGTTAGCTGGAGCTAAGAAATTAGTGGTGATGAAGAAGAGACCAGCAGGGGCTGGAGAGATGGCTCAATGGTTAAGAGTGCCGACTGCTCTTCTGGAGGTCACAACCATCCGTAATGACGTCTGAAGACAGCTACAGTGTACTTACATACAGTAATAAATAAATGTTAAAAAAAAAAAAAAGAAGAAGAGACCAGCGTCACTGAGGTGAAATCTTCTGGGAAGTGTTTTCTGTGAGCACAAAGAAGCTGTGTTCCAGAGATAGCCAAAGTTGTACCTCCTGCTGCAGCTGAACTTGGTAATGGGAAAGAGTCACTAAGATGGTACTGGTTTTGAAAGCATGAAGGGGTCATGAAGAGCAGCTGAGGCTTGGCACTGTGAGAGGCTGTGGAAGCCCATTGGTGAAGGTGCAGCATCAGTTGAAGTTGATGGCCCAGGACTGAAGGGGTCATGCAAAGGATTTGAGGCTTGGCACCATGAAGACAGCCTATGAGAGGCTATTGGTGAAGCCTAGTTGAAGTGGAACACCCCGGTGTACTGAAGATGTCAGTACCATGGGATGATCACCAAGAGCAGAAGCCATAGTGGAGTGGATCAACCTGAGCTTAGAGTGCTACAGAGGGCAGAGCTGGAGAAGTGATGCCCCTTAGGAGGAGCCCAAAAGATCAAGTAGAATCCCAGACACTGAAACAAGAAGCTTTAACATTGAAATTGCCTTGAAGACCCAAAGATGTTAAAGATGCCAGAGCCATGGGATACATACTGAGGAAAGCTGCTAACAGGGAGTGGAACCAGCCCAAGAGAAAGCAGTTTGTTGCAGTCAACAAAGATGAAAAAGGAGTGAGATGGCTTAGCGGGTAAGAGCACCCGACTGCTCTTCCGAAGGTGATAAGTTCAAATCCCAGCAACCACATGGTGGCTCACAACCATCCGTAACAAGATCTGGCTTCCTCTTCTGGAGTGTCTGAAGACAGCTACAGTGTACTTACATATAATAAATAAAAATAAATCTTTAAAAAAAAAAAAAGAAAAAAAGGAGTGGAGATCTGAAGACTGCTTTGACATCAGCCATAGAGATGCAGAGTTTGGAGTTTGCCCAGCTGGTTTCCTGTCTTTCTTTGGGGATTACAGTTAAGTGATTGAATGAATCTCAGAAGAGACCTTGAACTCTGGACTTGTAACATTGTTGAGACTGCTATATACTATGAGGACTTTGAAAGCTGGACTAAATGCATTTTGCATTATGTTTAAGTATGGCCCCTCATAGACTCATGTGTTTGAACAAGTCTATGGGGGCCAGGGAGTGGAATGTGATGGTTTGAATATTCTTGCACCAGGGAGTGGCACCATGTGGAGGTGTGGCCTTGTTGGAATAGGTGTGACCTGGTTGGAGTAGGTGTGTCACTGTGGGTGTGGGCATAAGACCCTCACCCTAGTTGCCTGGAAGTCAGTCTTCCACTAGCAGCCTTTGGATGAAGACATAGAGCTCTCAGCTCTGCCTGCACCATGCCTGCCTGGATGCTGCCATGCTCCCACCTTGATGGTAATGGACTGAAGCTCTGAATCTGTAAGCCAGACCCAATTAAATGTTTTGTTTTTTTTTTTTAATAAGATTTGCCTTGGTCATGGTGTCTGTTCACAACAGTAAAACCCTAACTAAGACACCTGGTTAAATACATAATGTGTTTGCAATTGTACATGAAATAGTTATATTATGTTTAGGTGTTACTATGTCCTGGTTATTGTTTTCATTTGGAAATTAGTTAGCAAGGAGTGAGTTTATGATGACTGTTCTTGGTTGTCAACTACATCTGGAGTAACCTAAAGCTCAGAAATGGAGGGCACCCCTGTGAGGGAGTGCTGCTTAATTTGAACTGGGAAGATCTACTTCTAATTCTGATCTTTGAGGTAGGAAGACACAGATCTTTAACAACGATCTAATCTGATCCACACTTTTTGCTGGAGCCTAAGGACACAGAAGGAAGCTTTTTCAATTTTTCTGCTTGCTAGCAGGTCTATCCCTTTCCTGGCATTGGAGCCAGGATTCCAGTGTACGCTGAAAACCAGCTGAGACATCCAGCCTTATGGTCTGAGCAACTTCTGGATTCTTGACTTCTCTGTTCATAGGCAGCCACTGTTGGATTAGCTGGACTTCAGCTTGCAAGTCATTCTAATAAATCACCTTCCTATATAGATTCATTCTATAAATTCTGTTAGTCTAGAGAACCCTGACTAATACAAGGAGTATTCTCAAAGAAATGTGAATACACTCAACTTTTTGGATTTTTGTGTTGGAGGGGTGGGGGTGGGTGGGTGGTAGTGGTGGTGGGTTTTTTGGTTTTTGTTTGTCTTTTGATGGTGTCACAGATTGAGCACTAGAAAAATGCTCTATCACTATGAGAAACTAGGAGTTAGACACCATGGCTGGCAGACAGGAAAGGAGCAGGCCAAGGGAAGGGAATATAAAGGTGGTAAAATCTCAAAACAGCAGGCTTCTTCCTCACCATCTTGATTTGAGAAAAGAACCCAGCTATTTAAAACAAAGGCCCTGTAGGCTTGCCACCTCCTCTCCACAGGCCCCCTGCTGAGAGACTGGCTCAACTGGTTCAGGGCAAGATCAGGACTGGTTACACCACAGTTTTGGGCTAATTAACCACCTCCCCCCCACCTCCCCATCTGTGTTTGCTACAGTAGGAGTGTGTGTGTTTCCTCGACCCCAGGAAGTGCCTTTCTTCAATAGCTGATGCTGCCTCTGGTATTGAGATTTTTGTCATGCTGTTATACTCAGGATTTTTCCTGCCTTTCAATTCTTTAACAGGAAGAGAAAATGAACCAATCAAGACCTCTTGACTGCATCAACTGAACTACACTGCCTACCCCAGAATATTTAACTTCGAAGATCAGCTTGAGACTTTCAATTCCTGTGAAAGATAAAACTTACTGGAGAGAAAGTGCAATGGATTGTAAAATATTTAGGAAAATATACTTAGTTTCTGCCTTCAATAACTATGTACATATTACTGTGGAAAATTAAGTCCAAAAACATAAGGGCAAAATATGTGGCTCTATCAGTTTTTCTTTCTTTTTTTTTGGGGGGGGGTGTGTTCGAGACAGGGTTTCTCTGTGTAGCCCTGGCTGTCATGGAACTCACTCTGTAAACCAGGCTGGCCTCGAACTCAGAAATCTGCCTGCTTCTGCCTCCCAAGCGCTGGGATTAAAGGCGTGTGCCACCACTGCCTGGCGGCTACATTATTCTTAATTTTTGTTTTTATTTTATGTGCCGAGTGATTTGCCTGTGTGTATGCACATCATGTGTGCTAAGTACCTGAGGAGACCGGATTCTCAAGTTCCAGGTTGTGAACCATCATGTGGGTGCTGTAATTGAACCCAGGACCAATGGAAAAGCAGCCACTGCTCTTTGCTGCTGGTCCTTGTCTCCAGACCTTCAACTACTGTGGAACGATTGTAGACAGCCTAGCCAACTAAATTCACACATTTATTTACCCTGCCTGTTTCTGTATTTAGAATATATTCCATTCCTAACACAAATTTGGCAGTATCAAATAGTCTTATTCTGAATATTCAGCTGTTTATGACGTTAAAAAATTCCTCCCTCTTTTGCCCTCCCTATTTACCAATCACACTGCCAGATTTGATTAATTAGTACAGTTTGCTCTTCCATTCTGAAACTTTTGTATTGCCACAGGCACATACGTACATACTTCAAAAGAAGGGCATTACATAGTCCTTCTAAAGTTGACTTCTTGGTATTTCCAAATCTTATCTTTGAACGCTTTCAGTCTCAACATACAAAAATCCAAAAAGGTCATACTTGATGTTAAACATCATTTCCCATTTCCCACTGTTAAAAACGTTACATCGGGTAAAAATTACTATCCATCTTCGTGTTAGGTATCTAGATTCTAGAAATCCAGCAAATCTTTCAAGTTGTGTTTTGAAAGGCGCCGAGGAAGCGCCGTTAGGATACACCAAGTTCGAATCAGTTCTATCAGGTGTTAGTTGACCGGCTATTTTTCCTAGCTCTAATGCTTACAGTTCTCTTCTTTCAGATGTCTGCCTTAAAGGACCTAAAACCTGGTGGAAGTTTCTTAAACCCCCTCAAATGTAATCCCTTCAAGAAACTCCAGACATCTGGGATTAAAATTTTCATTCTGGCCCTCGCTAAAGAAAACCGACCTCCCAGAGCCAAGCAAGGATCTTTTAGAACAATAGGGAACTGTGTTGTAAAAGAATTCCTTACGGGAGGGGGGCCGAATCCGCATTCGCACGCGTTCTCATTAGCATGGGCGAGCCTTCCTTCTAGCATGTGGCCTGTCGGGGGGGTGACTGGTGCACTGGGCACGCCTCCGCGGACGTGGAAGGACAGGGAGTTGTTTTCCTGGCCGGGTCCGCGCAGCCGCCCGGGCGCAGCCGCTCGAACTTCACCCCCCGGAAAGCCAAGGCGCAGACGCTACCTCCCTCCTTCCACTTTCCCGGGGAGGGGCGGAGCAGCCGTGGGTTCCGGGTCGCAAACGGAAGTGGACGAATTTGAATTGCGCGGGCCGTTAGATGGGGCTGAGCCGGTGGGCGTACGGCAACGCTGCGATCGGCGTGAGCGGTAACGCGGCGAACCTGAGACTTCTGCCCCGCGCCTGGTGAGGACGTGCCCGGGGGACGGTCGGAGGTGTCACGGGCAGCCGGGTAGGTGTGAGCGGTAGGGGGGCTTCTCCACGCGCCGGACGGTGCGCACTGCCGCTGTTGATCCCCGAGCTGCCCTTTATTAATTAAAGACGGGAGGAGGGAGGGTTTCACGGAAGGGTGACCGTTGTGGCTCCCAGTTGCGAGAAATGACAGGCTTGAAATGCCTCGAGGGGATTTAAGCTGAAATCCGAGTATCCTTTGTGTTTAAAACCGGGGTATTTTTCTTTCACACCTTGACATTTCTTGTGTACCGCAAAAATCTGAGCCCTATTGCTCATTTAAACTGGCTACAGTAGCAGCGGTGGCTCACATTTGTTAAGTTTGCCAACAATGGGGATAGAGGGTCTAGTGTCACCCCCAACCCGCACCCGTTCTGTCCCGTCCCCGCTTTTTCACCCTCTTCATTCATTGGTTGACTGTGTTATTATCGAGTTATTTTAGAGGAACTCAGCGCCTCAGGAATTGAGTTTTCTTTGAGCGTTTTTGTTTGGGTTTTCTTTTTGTTCATCTTTGATGATGAACTGGACTCTCACAGACCCCGACAAAAAGCCTCACTTTTTGGAATAGCTCAGATGTGCATGGTAAACATAAACTTTTTTTGAAACAAGTTCTATACTTTGCCTTATTGAAAACTGTCAGGTTGCTTGTGTGTTTTGTAGAAAAAAGGTAAGAGATCCTTTTAAGGTTTTAGCAACTGGGTAACAGTGTCGTTAAAATGTATAAACATCATTTTAAAGTGTTTCTTAGTAACATCCGAAGTAAAACCATTTCTTCATCCTCCTTCATGCCTGCTAATGACTGCTGTTTTCGGTATTCAGGTAGGAAAAAAAAATTAAATAGCAAGATCATTGAAAGTGTTTTAAATGAGGCTGCCACAAAGCTATTTGCTGTCCTTTCTCAAAGAGTGCCGTCAGATCTGTTAGCTTCCTAAAGGGTACCAGCAAGTCACCGGTTGTAGATTTTCTGTATCCTAATGTGCTTTTTGCTCCCATTCTCTTCCTATTTATTTTTGTTGTTGTTGTTGTTGTTTATAGATATCAGTAAATGTCACACTTGATTGTATGCATACTCCTACAAAGGCTCCATGCTGATGGCCTGTACTCAAACGTCTCGATTTTAACTTTCTAGAGGGTGGACTTCGATAATTCCTTTTTTAACTGAAAAGTTAGACTAGTCTACCAGAGGTTTAAAAACATGGACTTCCCAGAACAACCTGGTAATATATTAGTTAAAGACATACAACTAGAACCAGACTTCTTGCTTAGAATTCCCTTCCCTAGGACCTCAGAGCTCTGTGACCTTTAGCTTCCCTGATTAGAGTCTCTTAGGTAATGGGGATAAAGACTTCCTTGTGTGATTATTGTGGGAATTCTAGGAACCTATTACATGTATATGAAGCATGGTTAATGAGAACAGATGCCAAAAATATAGCTACTAACCATCTAACCATGGTATAACCTTAGCATGCTTTTTTTTTTTTTTTTTTTTTTTTTTTTTTTTTTTTTTTTTTTTTTTTTTTTTTTTGGTTTTTCAAGACAGAGTTTCTCTGTGTAGCCCTGGCTATCCTGGAACTCACTCTGTAGACCAGGCTGGCCTTGAACTCAGAAATTTCCCTGCCTCTGCCTTCTGAGTGCTGGGACTAAAGGCGTGCGCCACCACTCCCGGCTCTGTTACTTGTTAGACAAAAACAAATTATAGAAGCTAATTGTTCACCACCTTACTCTGAAACCCTCATGAATTTTTCTTTCCTTTAAAGCTTTGTTAAGGTATATGAATGTTTTGCCTGCATGTATGTTTGTGTGCTTCCTGCATGCCTGGTGCCTATAGAGGTCAGAAGAAGGCATCGGATTACCTGGAACTGGAGTTAGAGATGGTTATAAGCCACCATGTGAGTGTTAGGAACTAAACTTGGGGTCTTTGGCCCTGTTCAGCCATCTCTCCATCCATCTAGCAAATCTTTGTTTTGTTTTGTTTTGTTTTTCAAGACAGGGTTTCTCTGTGTAGTCCTGGCTGTCGTGGAACTCACTCTGTAGACCAGGCTGGCCTTGAACTCAGAAACTCACCTGCCCCTGCCTCAGTGAACAGGTTTTCAAATTAAATACAGAGTGCTTTGTTTTACACGGGAGTTGCAGTTCTGGACAAACACAGTCCTAACATAGCAGAAGGAAGGGGAAAAGGAAAAGATGTTTAATGGGTATTGGCTTAATATTTCTTCAGCAATGTAAGAGTCCGGGCAGTTATGTTATGTAGGACTTTGTGGTGCACTGTAGAGCATCCCACAATCCTAGTACTTAAATGTTTTAATAAACATTCTCTCCAGTATCTTCAAATCTGCTACTCGAACTATTACTTGTTCATAAGTGAGGAAGTTATGTACTGTACCAGAGTATGAAGTGATTATATATTATCTGATTATAATCATATACTGACTAAATTTAATAAAATGGTTAATGTGAGATTTTTGAAATTAAGATATCAATATGCTCTTATTTTTCCTAGTAAAATGAATGAAAATAAACCTGATAAATCACAAAGTCTTGGTAAGTAACTGAATTTAATTATTTGTATTAAAATGAAATCCATTTAGAATGCTATGCAGCCAGCAAGAATGAGTATTCCGACGCATGCTTAGTTAATATGTTCTATTAAATTATAATGATTATGTTCATTTCCACAAACTAAATTTGCTGCTAAAAGACATCTTGTCAAATTTACTTTTCTGTATTTTATATGATTTATTAGATACACTTTGAATCTGAGTAAACTTTAATTTTTAATGGTTTTCCCTTTGATAAATGAGGCCAATAAGTAGACAGAAGTCTAACATGAAAAGGAAATTTTCTTTTTTTGTTTTTTTTTGTTTTTTTTTTGTTTTTTTTGTTTTTGATTTTTCAAGACAGGGGTTTCTCTGTGTAGCCCTGGCTGTCCTGGAACTCACTCTGTAGACCAGGCTGGCCTCGAATTCAGAGATCTGCCTGCCTCTGCCTCCCAAGCGCTGGGATTAAAGGTGTGCGCCACCATGCCCGGCGAGAAGGAAAATTTCTCAGTTTACAGTTTTCCCTGTTGATACATAGCTGTTCTAGAAACAGAACCTGTTGGCTTGCTACCATGAATGATGAGGAATCTCAGTGATTACTGTATGCTTGGACACACTGCTCCCCCACTTAGGCTTGGCGGGGCTCTTGTTTGCTTTTGAGACAGTCTCGCTATGTTTTTTTCTCTGATTAGCAAATGTGTAATGTGCTCACTGTGTAGATCAGGCCAGCCTTGAACTCATAGAAATCCACCTCATTCTCCTTCCGTTGTACTGGGATCAATGGTGTGTGCTACCATGCCTGTGCCTAGCATTTTTTTTTTTTTTTTTTTTTTTTTGAGATCAGATCTTATTGACTCTTGAACTCCTCCATTTGGCTCAACTGGCTAGGAGAGCATCCAGGTTTCTGGCCCTTGGCACAGGAATTCTAGAGATGCACAGTTGAGTCTACCTTTTTTTTTTTTTTTTTCATTTTCAAGACAGGGTTTCTGTGTAGCTCTGGCTGTTCTGGAGCTCACTCTGTAGACCAGGCTGGCCTCGTACTCAGAAATCTTCCTGCCTCTGCCTCCCAGGTGCTGGGATCAAAGGTGTGTGCTACCACTGCCCGGCGAGTCTACCTGTTTTATTGGTGCTGCAGATTTAAACTCAGGTCCTCATGCTTTAGTGACAAACCTTACGTACGCCAACTACCTTAATAATTCTCTTGACAATCATTTTTATTGGATCTGTTGACTACCTTATTTTGAATAAGAAATTTTGCTATCAACTCCTTCACCCCATATACCTATTGTCTTGTCTTGTCATGCCTCCTGGTTATATCAGCAATGCCAGGAGTTGGAAAATGTTGATGATTTATGTAATACCGTTGTACCTTGGCTGAATTTTTTTAAAAAGAATTATTTACTTATTATATATGTAGCTGTTTTCAGATGCACCAGAGGAGGGCGTCAGATCTTGTTACAGATGGTTGTGAGCCACCATGTGGTTGCTGGGATTTGAACTCGGGACCTTTGGAAGAACAGTCAGTGCTCTTACCCGCTGAGCCATCTTACCAGCCCCGGCTGAATGTATTCTTATTCCAACTTAATTTCCCTCCAGGTTAATGCCTCTAGTCTTTACTTATGTCGGTGTGCTTAATAGGAACCAGTTATTTACTTTATTTAGTAAAAGGTAATTTTAACAATAAATATAGTGAATTGAAACAGTTTTAATGAATTTTAACTAGTCTGATATAAAAATTAAAAAGTCTGTTAAAGATAAATGCTTGCCCAAGGTTGTTTTTCTTGTATTTTTATGAGCTTGGTCTATGGCTGCACACAAGAACCCTGTGCACTTCAATACATGAGTGAGCTTTTTTAAAACCCTTACTCCCGTATAGACCCATTTTTCCCAACTTCTAAACCAGGTTGTTTTTAGCCTATCAGCTGTGTGCCCCAGACCTTTATGACTACCGTTTGTGTTTAACCCTAAGAGAATTCTGATGCTGGTAAAACAAGCAGGCATTTGCCTTCATCCCTTAGGGAGTTTCCACACAGCTAAAAGCATAACCACAGCTATCTGGTAATGAGGTCTGAGTTACTTCCTTTTAGACTAGCAGTCTGTTACCAAAGACATGAACCAACCAAGGCCATCTAGACAAAATTGATCTGGGGATGTGCCGCAGCAGGTAAGGTACTTGTCCTGCTGGTCTGAATGCTTGAGTTCCCATCTCCAGAACTCACATAAAGTTGGGCATGGTAGCACATGGCTATAATTCTAGTGTTCTGGATGTGAGGCATCAACTGGGCACTTCCCAGAAGCCCGTGAATCAGCTAGGAAAAGGGACTAAAAGACCTGAGGGGTCTCCTGACCTCCAGGGACCCACGGCCACTGTTCCCACGTGCACACTTGTGCACCTGCACATACACTTCAGAGAAGCACTAATCTTATAAATATTTTGTAATTTTAAATTTATTTTTTTGCTATTAGCTTGTGTTTTCTGCCGAAAAAATGATGACTGTCCCAATAAATACGGAGAAAAGAAAACATGTGAAAAATGGAATTTTAGTGTCCACTACTACTGCTTGGTAAGTCAGATGGTGTGTGTTGCCTCTTAATTAATTGGTCATGAAAAATAGTAGTGTATACTTTTGTTAATTCCTACATGTTTTCTTGGAGTATAGTTTCTAATTGAGAATATATTCATAGTTAATGTCAAGTGGAATTTGGCAGAGGGGTAAAGAAGAAGAAGGAGTTTATGGTTTCCTAATAGAAGACATCAGGAAGGAAGTCAACAGAGCTTCCAAACTGGTAAGTACTTGTTTATTCATTATGCTGAGTACCACAGGTGCTGCTAGTGCTGCCTTGGGACGTTTCTTCCCTCAGTCCCTGGATTAGAAATTCATGACTATAGGGTCTTATTCTAATGGGTATTTTTACCAAATATGATAAGGTTGTTTTTTTTTGTTTTGTTTTGTTTTGTTTTGTTTTTCAAGACAGGGTTTCTCTGCGTAGCCCTGGCTGTCCTGGAACTCACTCTGTAGACCAGGCTGGCCTCGAACTCAGAAATCCGCCTGCCTCTGCTTCCCGAGTGCTGGGATTAAAGGTGTGCGCCACCACGCCCGGCATAGGATAAGGTTTAATAAACATTTTTATATTTTACAAAGAAGAGTTTAACCTACACTGAAAAATAGTTTATCAGGAGGAAACTCTTCATTATTTCACTCACTCTCCGTTTGATTTAGTTTTAGTTTTTGAAGTTGGTCTACAAGGTTTGTTCTTAATCTCTTTCTCCCCAACCCTTTCTTCAAGTTCATTTATTCCATTAAAAATCATTATTGGCACGTGTTAATTATACATACTAACGAGTTACCTAATTTTGATGTATACATATATCTAGAGATTGATAGACATGGAATATATTTGCATTGTATTTGCCTCTGGTCCCTTTCACCTGGTTCTCTTTTATGTTCATCTTCTGACTTACTCATTGATTTGGTGACCTGAATTTTGTTAAGAGCACATAAACCATACTGGGTGAACATATATTTACAGGAGCATGGGTTCCTACTGTGGCAATACCACGAAAGAAAATGTCCCTCCCTCCCTCCCTCCCTCCCCCCCCTTGTAACCATTAATTTCCTGTAGATACTCAGGAAGGTATGGCGCCTCTTTACCCCAGCATCCCTAGCTGCAATCATCTGCCTAAACAACTCAGGCATCAGGGAAACCTAGGAACGCCTCCCAAGATAAGATGTTGGGAGGCGAGAACAAAGCCCTGGTCCAAAGGTACCATTCCATCTCCCTCCTCCCTCTGCTGCTTCTATGCCCGTGTTCTGTGGTATCCTCTGGGCCTGGGAGAGAGTAAAGATTGAACTTAATGTTCCTTATTAAGAGTTTGATCTTCTCTGGAACAATCTAATTTCTTATGGTACCTGACTTAGAGTTACTATTCTGTGATGAAGCATGACCAAAAACAACTTGGAGAGAAAAGGACTTCTTTGCCTTGCACTTCCACATCACTGTTCTTTAAAGGAAGTCAGGACAGGAACTCAAACATGGGGATATGGGGGCAGGGGCTAAGAATGCAGGGAATTACTGACTTGCTCCTTATGGCTTGCTCAAGCCTGCTTTTTTATTTTTTACTTTCATTTTTTAAATAGAATTCAGCATCACCAGCCCAGGGGTGGCTCCACCTACAGTGGGCCTTCCCAGTCAGTCACTAATTAAGAAAATGCCCCTCAGGTTTGTCCACAGCTCGGTCTTATAGAGGCATTTTCTCAATTAAGGTTTCTTCCTCTCTAGCATGGGTCAAATTGACAAAACTAGCCAGCTCTGTACCTCCCTCCCTCCCTTCCCACCTCCCTTACACACACTCTCTCTCTTTCTCTCTCTCTCTCTCTCTCTCTCTCTCAATTTTAGGACTTGCTAAATTTAGCTTGTTTTGTTTAATAGTTTCCATTTCTATCCATTTTTGTGCCAATATCTGCAAAAAACAGTATAGTCTGTATTGAGTCTGAGTAGAAATAATGAGAGTCGAAGACTGAAAAGTTGAAAATACTAGAAGTTCTTTTTGAGGAATGTGATACTAGATACCACATTTCCATAGTAAACAGCTTAGATATGATAATTTACCATTTTAGGGCAAAGAGTACTAAAATACTCAATACACAGGAACTCAAAGGTTGTCACAAAAACACTGACGTCATTTAGATTAAGGACAAGAGTTAAATTAGTATAGAGAAAAATCTTTGACTCGAGTTCCAAAGTCTTGAGCTGGAGGAAAGACTGGGTAACAGAAGGGGAAGTATGACCTACTTTGTGATGCCCTGCAATCTCTAACACAGCCTGGTTCTTCCTCTCAGCCCTGTTCTCTCAGAAATAAGACTCAGACTCACAATAAATTTACAGTGGTCTTACTGCTAGGCTCTTCTCTTACCAGAATCATAACTTGCTGGGCAGTGGTGGCGCACACCTTTAATCCCAGTATTCAGGAGGCAGAGGCAGGCAGATTTGTGAGTTGGAGGCCAGCTTGGTCTACAAAGTGAGTTCCAGGACAGCCAGGGCTACAAAGAGAAACCCTGTCTCAAGAAAAAACAAAAACAAAAACAAAACAAAAAACAAACAAATGAATCATAATTTAAGATAACCCATTTATTTTAATCTACATTCTGCTGTGTCTAGTTCCCTGTCTCAGGTACCATGTGTCTGTCTCCTCCTTGGGCAACTGTCTGCCTGGCTCTATCCCAGAATCCTTCCTCTTTCCTGGATGTCCCACATCTATTTCCTGCCCTAGGCTTTTTTATTGACAGGTGACAAATCAGGATACAACACACAATGTATCCTCTCTACAAAGTACTATGTTTCTCTCCCCTGTCACTGTAGTCCATCTCAACATGTGCCAGTTGTGAAAAGTAAGGTTGATGGGAAAAGAAAGCTGTGTCACTATGAGAACTTGACACAGAACACACAGAGAGCAAGCATTTATTTGCTGGAAACGGTCACTGTGTAAAAATGTTGGGCGAGTGGTTAGCATAAAGGTGAAATAGAGGATCTGGGGCTCTAGCGGAACATTCTCTGAATGGTTCCAATAAGCCAAAGGACTTAGTGGGGATGCAGTATCAAGATTCCTTAACCTTAATAATAGCAAACTTGGAATTAAGAGGAGTCTCCCTTACAAGTTTTTGTAGCTGCGAGTTTTCTTCATATATACAAATCTTCTGAGTGCACCGTGAACCTTTGGGAATATTTTCACCTGAGAATAGTGCTCCCACATCAGAAAAAAGGTATCAGATCTCAATACAGATGGTTGTGAGCACTATGTGATTGCTGGGAACTAAACTCAGAACCTCTGAAAGAACAGGCAGTACTCTTAACCGCTCAGCAAGCTCTCGAGCCGTGGTGTATTTTATCTTTAATTTCCATGATAGAGCCTTTTGTTGAGGGAAGGTTCTCAAGACAAAAACCCAGGGACAGGAAATGAAATAGAGACTGGAAGAACGTGACTTTCTGTCTCGCTGCCCATGGCTTGCTCAGCCTGCTTTCCTCTACAGCCCAGGACCAGCACTACACAGCCACGGTAGGTGGAGATCTCACACACCCATCACTGATGATACCCCCACAGACTTGCCTACAGGCCAATCTGGTGGAGGCATTTTCTTAATCTGAGGCTCCTTTCCTCTAATACTAGACTGTGTCAAACTGACAAAAAAGGAAAAAAGTACCCAACGTGGATCTTGAAACGTGGTCACTTGGGTTAGGATAGAATATATTATAGCAATAATTTTCAGTCTTTCCACTAGGAACACTCATTTTTTCAAACTGTAGTACTGAAAGTTTTTGTATTATACTCCTGTTTTCATATTTCTTCTAGAAGTGTGCAGTTTGCAAGAAGAATGGTGCTTCAATTGGATGTGTGGTACCCACGTGTAAACGAAGTTATCACTTTCCTTGTGGACTTCAGAAAGAGTGTATTTTCCAGTTCACTGATAATTTTGCGTGAGTTATTTAACTACTAATTAAATACTAAATATGAGGAGTTGGAATAATGATTTAGCAGTTAAGAATATTGGCTGCTCTTCCAGGGACCCAGGCTTGGCCTCCAGCACCCACCTGGCATCTCAAAACTGTCTGAAACTTTTGTTCTTGTTAAAGGATGATGACAAATGGCCTAAAGATATAGTTCCCATGTAAAATTACTTTTGTAAAGTTGTACTGAATTTATACATACAAATTCCATATGCAAAATACATGAGTGTGTGAATGTGTACTTGTATATAATATTATATTGTATCACATGATTTTCTCTGGAGTTAATTCTATCTGGTAAAACTTGAGTTGCAAGGTCTGAGATGGACCCCAAGATTATTACTCACATTCAACTTTCAGCTCGAGGATGAACTTTTTTTGTGTCACACATGATAGATGTTAAGTTCTTTTAAGTTAGGTGATACTGAATACAGTAGTGTGTGCTCCCTGGGTACGAAGGTAAATCGACTCTATTAGTAATTAGTATGGTAGTATGTACTCTGATGGGAGTACAAGGGTAAAGGTACTCTTATTACTAACAAAATATTGATACTAGTCTGTGAGGAAGTCTTAACCTCGCAAAGTTTGTTTCAAAGCATTTGACTTTCCTTGATTATAGGATGCTAGACTATAGGGCCCACATTTGTGAAACAGAAGAGAATGTAAACTGGGTTGTGTTTTTCTCTTCCTTATATATTCTTAAAACAATTTCTACTTTTAGGTCATATTGCTGGACACATCGACCCGTTCAAGCAATTACATCTAATAAATATAGTAGTTCTTTACCATGTACTATCTGTTTGGAATTTGTCGAGCCTATTCCTACTTATAACATCCTACAAAGTCCCTGCTGTAAGAATGCTTGGTTTCATAGAGACTGTTTACAGGTAAGATAGCTTTTTAATCTTTGACTCCATAATATAAAATCTATTGCTTGTCAATTTAAATTTTAATCTGGTGTCATGAAATAAAATATCATAAAATAGCAGTATTCCTCTCTTGGAGCCTATTAACACTCTTGGGAGCTCTCTTCTCACTTCTTTTTTTTTTTAATTTTTAATTTTTTATTTATTTTTTATTTTTTTATTTTTTTCTCTCACTTCTTAATAAATCTGTGTTTACTCTGCTCAAACAAAGAAGCAGTATCATAAAAACCAGAGCTGTAATTCAGTGGTCGGCTTCTTATCTAGTGTGTTTAAGGCCCCTTGGTTTAATACTCAGTGGAAACAGTCAGATGTACTACATTCTCAACTTGATGGAATGTCTTTATTTAGAACATTCTTATTGTATAGAAAGTGTTGTTAGACACAACCAGGCCAAATAAAGATTTACTTAACTTTTAAATTGCTTTGTAAAGCTTAGATTTTAGTTTGCTTAGTAAAATAAAATGGTTTGGTTATTAACTGTCCAAAAATGTTCAAAGTTATCAGATGTTAAGTTGCCTTATATTTCAAGAAAGACTCAATGAAGCTTGTCTAATTTATGTTTGTTTTTTCTTTTCTTTTTTTCTTTAATAGTGTCTTAAACTTCTATACTTCNCTGGCTTACAGTAACCTGAACTACACCCACTCTGGCTTACAGTAACCTGAACTACACCCACTCTGGCTTACAGTAACCTGAACTACACCCACTCTGGCTTACAGTAACCTGAACTACACCCACTCTGGCTTACAGTAACCTGAACTACACCCACTCTGGCTTACAGTAACCTGAACTACACCCACTCTGGCTTACAGTATGTGGCTAAACAATATATCTGGCTATTTTGATTACTGCATGTAGAAATTTTGTGAAGAGACCAGACATTAAAATAAAAAGAGTGCTACTTTCTCGGTTTGCATCTCTCTGTCAGCGTCTGGTATCCTCTACATGTTTTGGGCTAGCTGGTCTGCCCGTTTTATCTCTGGGGTTGTTTCTGTTTGTTCCCTTTTCTACCAGATGCCTTTGTATCAAACCCCATGTCTAGTAAGATACCTTCTTTTGTTTGCAATGAGTTACTGTACCAATGTAATACTTGGCTGTGTGTGGGTATCATTTGCCTACCATCCTCTTTCCTTTTTTAGCATCCATCAGCTGTCCCTCTGCTGTATCAGTCCTCCTGGTATTGTGTGTCCTCTCTTGTAACCGCTCACTTGCTTCTCTAAAATACCAATTGGAATTCTAGGTATATTATTTCCTATCAGTTATGCTCTTAAAGCATATTCTTTCTTCTGAGGTGGATTCACCTGTTTAATCTTATTAATAGTTCAATTTGCCCAGAATGTCATATCAGGATATATTGTCAATTATAATTTTCCTAATTGCATGTTCTCTGTCTTTTCATGGATCTGGTCCTTGAAATGCCTTCCTATTTTCCTTTGTTTCTTCTAAATGGGTTTTTTCCTCTTTCTTCATGTGTATACTTTTTTTTTTTTTTTTTTTTTAATGGCACTCTTAAAGCTAGTCATGTTAGCATGGTAGTACTAGGCAATAGCTTCAGCATAGGCCTTTGTAGGATGGTAGTGGAAGGGTTCAGAGATAGATTCTTGGAACTCATTTCCCAAATCAGTCTAGCTGAACAGATGAAAAGACTGACTTCAATCTCCACATGCACACCCATGCACACCCAGGAAGACATACCTACACTACATGCACATGTGAATAATACTTTTACATATCTATAGTTGTACACTGTAGATATCATTTTCTGAGCAGGAAACAGCTGCTCCAGGCTCCTGCTCTGAATTTCTTCTCTCAGTGATGGTGTGACCTAGGAGCTGTAAGACAAAATAAATATAAACCCTCTTCTTCTGATGTCAATGTTCATGAGTGTTTTCTTAATAGTGACAGAAAGCAAACTTTAATAGTATTAAAGTTTATGAAAGTAAATTGCTGACTGCTGAAAAGGCAAAAATCATGTATTCATGAGATGTTTTTAAACTGAAAAAAGAGTTGTCTTTGTTTAGGGTGGCTTTCGTATAGTTCTAACAGGAAATATTCTCATGATACAGGAAGGCAAAGAGCATGTTCTATTAGTTATTTAATTCACAACCTGATGAGAGATGCATTGCTAACAATAGATTTTCCCATTTTCTGCTGTAGGTTCAAGCAATAAATGCAGGAGTGTTTTTCTTTAGATGTACACTATGCAATAATACAGACATCTTTCAGAAAGAGATGTTGAGAATGGGAATTCATATTCCTGAAAAGTGAGTAACATTTGGCTTTTTGACCAAAAAGCATTGAAATGTAGTATTTACTAACATCAACAATAACCGTCTATGTCTGATTAGTGATTGTGGCTACGTATCCATGTTGTATTGGGTCACATGCCTTCTCCCAGATGGCCAGCTTTTGGATGGGCACTGTAATGTCACTATCAGGTTAGATGATGTGTCTTCATCAAGTCCAGTTCTGGGTGATTTGTATAGCATCTTCAAGTGATCTGAGCCAGGCTAAATGGGTTTAAAATGGCAAAGGAGAATTTTAGTAATGCCCCAAGGAGAGAAATCCTGCGTAGTGATAGTAAACTTGAGAGTAAAGCCTTGGATGCCCGTCTTTGAGAGGCTGACGGTTGACAAGCCACCATGGGCTGGGAACTGAGTTCCAGGGTTGACCAGGCTCCATTCTTGGGGCAGAGAGAGAGAAAGAAACACCAAACAAACATGTCGTCCCAGCACTTGAGAAGCTGGAAAAACTTGAATTTGAAGCTAGCCTAGAGTGTAACAACAAAAATTTGAAATACCAGAAAAAGGTTTTAGAAAGTTTGTTCAACTTCTTATATAGTATTTCTTCTCTCAGTGATGGTGTGACCTAGGAAAGTTCACTGTGAAATTGACTGTAATGGGGCTGGAGAGATGGCTCAACGGTTAAGAGCACTTGACTGCTCTTCCCCAGAGGTCCTGAGTTAACAATTCCCAGCAACCACATGGTGGCATACGTTATTCCTGTAACGGGATCTGATGCCCTCTTCTGGTGTGTCTGAAGAAAGCTACAGAGACCTCATATACAGTAAATAAATAATAATAAAAAAAAGACAATGTAAGGTAAATTACCACAATGGGTTTCTGTGATGAAGAGATAAGCCTAAAAATGCTAACTTTAATCCTTGTGTGCAAATTATTAATTCTGTTAAACCAAAGCACACTTTATATCTCATTTCATTATAGAGATGCATCCTGGGAGTTAGAAGAAAATGCGTATCAAGAGCTGCTGCAGAGCCATGACCGCTGTGATGTTCGAAGATGTCACTGCAAGAAAGGCCGAGAATACAACGAACCTAACAGGTAATTCTGCAAGGTTATCATGTTTACTTGTTCCTTCCTAAGATTTAGCTAAGAATGTTGGTTTTCTAGTGAATTTGAGGATGCTTGAGGCTTTAACGTACGATTAAGCATGTTTATTAAGTGTGTATGTTAACAGAAATATTTTGTAGTCACTATTGAAACTTGTTTTGTAAATTTTCATGAGGCTATTCCAAGTTGAGGGGGTGTGTAAGTGTAAGTTACACACAGAGCTCCTGTAACAATACCCTGAACATTGTTCAGAGGCTCGAGTCCCAGAACTAGGGACTTGTGACTGATTTCTCAAGAGCGTTGTCTAGAGATGATGTAGGTGACTGTCTCTTCACTGTGTTCTCGTGGTTTTCTCTCTTTGTCTGTGGCCTATCACTCTCTCTAAAAACATGTTATTGTTTCTGTTCATGTAATCTTCCTTATCATAAGAGGCTTAGAGCGAAGGAGACTTGATTTTTTTTCATAAGAAGTGCTTCTCATGTATCAAGTTGTGGATGTGAAGAATCTCTTCGTGCTGACCAGCTTTTGAATTCTTATTTTGTATTACTATCACGGTTTAACCTTTTGTCTCGGACACAAACAGCTGTTACCTAGACGCTTGCCTTAATCATTGTACACTCTGCATTCTAATGGTAAAAGGCAGCTTAGCGTAGTAGCTGGAGCATAGGTCTAAAATCAGGTAAACTTTGTGGGAAACCTTACTCTAAGGCTTGCAGCAATAGATTAGCTGAGGGAAATTAGCTCTCTGTGATTAGGTTTCCTCCTCATAAAGAATAGTGCTTCTTTCCTCTTTCAAAATTGGGAGAATCTCAAAGAGGGCCTTATATGTAATAAACACTTATTTTCACTGACACAAGCTAGTCCTCTGAGAGGAGAGAAACTCAATTGAGACAGTGCTTCCATAAGATCTAGATGTACGGGAGGCAGAGGCAGGCAGATTTCTGAGTTCGAGGCCAGCCTGGTCTACAAAGTGAGTTCCAGGACAGCCAGGACTACACAGAGAAACCCTGTCTCGAAAAACCAAAAAAAGATCTAGATGTAGGCATTTTCTTAATTAGTGATTGATTTGGGAGGGGCCAGTCCATGTGGGTGGGGCTGCCCTTGGACTGGTGGTCCTGGGTTCTAAATGAAGGCAGGTTAAGCAAAATATGGAGAGCAAGCCAGTAAACAGCACCCCTCCATGGCCTTAGCATCAGCACCTGCCCTTAGGTTCCTGCCCTGAGTTTCTGACCTATGTTCTCACAGTGATGGTCCCATAAACACTTCCTCCCAAAGTTACTTTTGGTCATGGTGTTTTATCACAGCAATAGAAACCCTAATATATGCACCTGTATGGGAATGTATATGGATTGTCATATCACAAGGCACAACGAGAGACAGAGGAACAAGAGTATGAATATGAACCAGGAACAAACTCTAGATTGTGCTATACTGCACAGCACCTGAAATGTCAGAACAAGGTTTTTTATTTGTTTGGTTTAGGATATACTGTGTATCTTGATATTGCAGATCAGATACTGCTAATACTTGATGCTTCCATATCAGACATAGTGAGAAAGTAGTCTCTCTGTAAACGGACTGTCTCAAATGTAAAGGAAAATATTTTTCTGCTTATCATAAGCCTTTCTGATAACTACACTCTTTAGGTTTTTAAGTTAAGGATGTTTGGAGGAAGAGATTACAAACTTAAAATGAGAGAAAATACTTTAGAGGCAGGTGTGGTGAGGTATGTCTGTAATCACAGCACTTGGGAAAATGGGCAGCCTGGGCTACATAGTGATTTCAGGCCAACCTGGACTAGAGTCCAGACCTTTCCTAAGTCAGTCAGTACTTTAGAGGGGGAAATGAAATACTATAGTCTTTTCCTTCCTTTGGTCGACTGGATGTGGTTTATAGCAGTGGGCTGAACTGTAGGCACAGCTAGTGATCGGAATGTAACCCAGCACTAACAGAACACACATCTATCCTTTTCTTTATGTCCTCAGCAAATGGGAAGTCAAGCGATGTCAGTGTTGTGGTTCTAGTGGAACACACTTAGCCTGCTCCTCACTACAGACTTGGGAACAAAATTGGGAGTGTTTGGAATGTAGAAAGATTACCTACACTTCAGGTAATAGTTTGTAATTTTGAATAAAGATGCTTTTGTTCAAGTGCATGTTGTTGAAAATGTTTTGCCTATTGAGCTAACTTCGAGATTTAAATATGTAGATTTCCAAAAGGCCCCCAAACACCCATTAGCCAACTCTACTAATGTGACAGTTACTGACTGCTTGTTGGAAGAGTCATCACCTAAGCTCCCCAGACAGTCAACTGTAGCCCAGCATAAAGAACTACTGAGGTATGTATTTTAGAAAAACATAAAAATCACTTTGAAAAAAATTATGACTTCAGATGCCACTCATACACAGGCTCTTGGCCGGTCATGCAATTGTTTAGAAGAATGAATTTTCAAACTGTAGGGCCCAACATGGGATGCATGAAGTCAGGGAAAGGTGGGAGGAAATAAAGTAGCTGAGGGTGCTCACATAGCTGTAGTTTGAATTGGAGACCAGCTTGAGGCATGAGGATCTGTGTCATAAGGAAGTTAGGGAGGGAGCTGGGGTGGGGACAGCAAAATGTCAGGCTACGTTCATCAGTTGGAGTCTATACATTAATCTATACTGAGTCATAATATAAAATAATCTTAAAGATATAAACATCATAGAAAAATATCTTTCCAACATTACTTGATTCCAGAGTAAAGCAAGAAATTCTGTTATCAAGCACAGCATGTCCTTCTAGAAGAAAGTCCTTTTTAACAAAAAGGTTGGTTTTTGATGCTATAACCATTGCTTACTTTATATATAGTCAGTGTCAGGAGCCTTAAATGTCAGTTCTTTCCCTTTAGACACTCAAGGCTTATCTGGAAATATTATTGTGCTTATTTGTTTCTACTTCCACTAAGTAATTCTTGTAATCACGCCTAAACATTTAAATAAAACTAGAATTAAATTTATGGATTATAAGGTATGTTCTTATAGTTATGATTTTTAACTTTGGATAACTAAAAAAAAGTTGGAGTCTTTGCACTGTAGAAAAATGTAGCCGCATGAAGTTCTTTGTTGTAAAAAAGGCTTTGAAGCACAAAAAAGGGATTTTTAAAAAAAAAATATTTGATAATTCTATTTGCAGAAAAGTAGACTATTAGATACTTGCTGAAATAGTAAATTACTTATTCAACTGAAAAACTTCTTATAATAAATTAAGTACTTTTATATTAAAATGATTCATTGTTTTATATTTATATAGTTTGAAAATAATTTTGATGTTTAGGTTTCCAAAGATGTTATCCTAGAGAAGCTTGAGTGCTTGTTTCTGTTTTATGCTTGAAGAGCGAGCAGCAGTGACATTGTTAAGGAGCAGGAACGTAACTCTTATAATAACATGTGTGGGCCGTGTGGGCCGTGTTTGGGGTAGGACAATGTTACAGAAAGATGATCTGTGTACATTGAGTCCATTACTTCTACCTGCAGATGGAAAACCTGAGGCAGCAAAATGCTAGTCATGTGACCATGGATGTTAGTGCACAGAGGTTCTGATTGGGGCTCAGGGATGTGCATTTGTAACTAGTTCATAGATGATGCTGTTGCTCTAGGACCACACTTAAGAATTGTTGACCTAGAGGGTCCAAACTAAAATTTAAGTGAATGTGAGTTCTGGTGATAATATTAGCTGTATTATCCGTTAAAGCTTCATTGTAGATAATTGTTTTAGTTATTGGCAAGAAAGCAAGATTTCAAACTATACCCTTAAATCTGAGTCCACATTAGGCATTCAAATAATCTTCAAATCGCTGCAAATGATCGTAAGTTGGTAGATAGTTATAATGGGGGAATTTAAAAGTAGATAATCAGATAAATGTTTTTGGATTTGATTCCAGTATTATAAAAAGAGTATCTTTTTAAAATTAAAAACCGAATAAAACAAACCTACAACTTTTAATGTTCTATAACTGCTGTTTCACATGAACTCCTTTAATGTTCTTTATTCAAATCTTTATTTTATAGGCAAGGCAGCAAATTTAGGAGAGACATATCAATATCAACAATATTGATAGAGTTAGGATTCCAAATTAAAAAGAAAGCTAAGCCATTGTACATCGACAAAGCCAATGTGTGGAGGAGTGCCTTAGAGCAGTTCCAGAGCCAGAAGTTTAACCCTTCATGCTCCATTGACATAGTATATATTAATGGCATTGATGAGGTTGGAAGCCAGCATCTTGGATCAAAGCAGGAATTTCTGAGTCACTTAATGCACCATCTTGAGAATTCATCAGTGTTTGAAGGGTCCTTGGCAAAGAACTTGTCTCTAAATTCTCAAGGTAATTATTTTTATTATTATACACACTGAAGATAGCATGCGTAGCCAAAACCAAGGTACTTGGTTTGAATATTCTTTAGGTATATCTGGAATAAATAATTTACACTTGTCGGTGAATGAGAATTTGATGGTTTTGAAAGTAAAGACTACATCTGAGTTTGGAAAATGACTTAGTGCTAGGAATGCTTGCTGTGCGTCAGACGACCCATGTTCAATTTGCAGTACCCACAGTAAGCAGCTCACAGCTCCAGCTTCAGGGCATCCGACAGCTGGGCCCTCCTTGGGCACCTGAACTCTTATACACACACACACACAAGGTTTAGTTATTGCAGACTCGTAATCAAAACATAATTCTTTCTTTTTTTTTAAATTTATTATATGTGAGTACACTGTAGCTGTCTTCAGACACTCCAGAAGAGGGAGCCAGATCTCATTACGGATGGTTGTGAGCCACCATGTGGTTGCTGGGATTTGAACTTACCACCTTCGGAAGAGCAGTCGGGTGCTCTTACCCGCTGAGCCATCTCACCAGCCCCCCAAAACATAATTCTTAAATCTATTCTATAGCAGTATGCTCAATGACTTCATAATTCAATGTTTATTTAGATTTGTATTTTCTTGAATTTCACTTGACTCACATCACCAGGTGAAATGGGTAGTTATTTGGGTTCTTTTTGTTCATTCTTCTTAGATTTTTGAGATAGGGTTTCTCTGTATAGCCCTGGCTGACCTGGAACTTGCTCTGTAGACCAGGCTGGTCTTGAACTTAAGAGATCAGCCTACCTCTGCCTCACAAGTGGGATTGAAGGCGTGTTCACTATAATTCAGCCATTTGGTGTTTTTTTTACAACATGGATCTAATGTTAAGTTTGTTTTTATGATTTATGTCTATCTTTTTTTTTTTAAAGATTTATTTACTTTATGTATATGAGTATATCCTTGACCCCAGAAGAGGGCATCTGATCTTATTACAGATGGTTGTGAGCCACCATGTGGTTGCTGGGAATTGAACTCAGGGCCTCTGTTAAAGCAGTCAGTGCTGTTAACCAATGAGCCATCTCTCCAGCCCCTATGTCTATCTTTTTTAAATGCACTAAGTCTCAGGAATGAAAGGTTAGTGTGGGGCTACTGCTCTGGAGTTAACACTTTTACATGGACTTGGTATATGCGGCTTTCTTTTAAATATTTCATATGTGCCTTTCTATCTTTAGGTAATGATCTATTTTGGTTGAGTAAACACTTTAAAACAATGGGTAACGTGGTGTTTCTTCTTAGGAGGTTTTTGTTACAAGGAAATTGAAAAAGAATAAGGAGATTTATTACATTTTAATTTCTAACTTTGTCATTGCCTGAAGCATAATTTTTTTCTATTTATAAACAACTTAGTTCTACCCCAATAATGCCTTCCCAAATACTGAGTTGTTACTCAAGGTAGCTCTGGCACGGGGAGTGTGAAGCACAGGAATGTAGCTATGAAACCTGAATTTAAGTCTGTCTATATCTGTCTAGTGGCTCTCACTTTCATGATGAATTACCCTCCCTCATATAGGTTTTTTTTTTTTTTAATCAGCTAGAAAAATCTAGCTGCAAATACGATTGTTAGTGAAGATATAATATTCTAAATGTTACTTATTAATTGTTTTGAAGAACTAGTGTAATTATAAAATAACATTTACATAGTTTTCTTGCCCATCAGAAGTACTGATAAACACTTTTAATAGCTTATTTTTTATTTAAAGCTATGAGTGTTGTATGATAGTATTTAGTGTTGAGTAAATCTCCCCTTTTGTAAGATAATAATATATAGCAACAGCCTTAAAAATTTTCATATGCATTGATTCACTAATACCATGTGTATGAATGGATCTGCTCAGATCATGTGTGTGATTGAGCCAGAGTATGTAAGCTGCTGGTGATTGTAACATGTCTCACAATTAAGTAGGTCACTGAACCTGGAGAGCCAGGAGGAAAGGATGCATTGTACAGTAGTACATTTTAGTCTAATGCATCTTATAGCTGTGGTATAAGCCTGTTTTGAATAACTTTAGAAATTTTTACAGTATAGTGCTTGGGAAAAATAGGAATCCAACTATTTGTATATTTACTCAATAACAGACCAAAGTAAGCCAGGGGATGGACACATAACTGAGATATAAGTAATTATAATCACAGTTTCAAAGATTATTTCGTGTGAATGAGTGTTTTGTTTGCCTGTATGTTTATGCACCACTCATGTGCCTGGTGCCTTTAGAGGTCAGAAAAGGGCAGCAGATCTCCCTGGAATTGGGGTTACAGATGATTGTGAGCTACTGTGTAGGGGCTGGGAACAGAATCCATGACTTCTGCAAGTGTCATAACTCCAGCCCCTGGTCATAGTTTCTTTTCCCAGAGATTTACATTTTGTTCTACATTAGGTCATTTTCTTTGTTTTTTGTTTTTTGTTTTTTTGAGACAGGGTTTCTCTGTATAGCCCTGGCTGTCCTGGAACTCACTTTGTAGACCAGGCTGGCCTCGAACTCAGAAACCTGCCTGCTTCTGCCTCCCTAGTGTTGGGATTAAAGGCGTGCGCCACCACACCCGGCTCATTAGGTTATTTCTATCCAAGTGGGATGTTTTCGAATAGGTTTCTAGGGAAGGTCGATGGTAGCTTCTTATTTTACAAATGTTTACATTTTAAAATTTCTTTCTAGCTATATATGTCTTCATTTTTAAATTGTCTTAGATAGTTTATTTTTCTCTGTATTTACAGCTGTGAAAGAGAACCTTTACTATGAAGTTGGCAAAATGCTTGCCATTTCTTTAGTTCATGGTGGTCCTTCGCCTGGTTTCTTTTCTGAAACCTTGTTTAACTGCCTGGCTTATGGACTAGAAAATACTCTTCCAACTTTGGATGATGTTTTAGACACTGACGTGGCACAGATGATAATCAAGGTGAGAAACATTACCCGTTCATTAAAATATAAATTACATTCTAGTTGTATTTTAGTATAAGTGATAGATCTGTTATATGTACCCAAAGAGTTCAGAACCAGTTCAGAAACCAATATAGGTGAGGCATGGTTGAACACGCCTATATAAATGTCACCAATTTAAGGCTTCAAGAGTAACCTAGACTGCATAGTGAGACCTGTTTTAACAATAGGGGCTGGAAAGATGGTTCAGCAGTGCTCTTCTGAAGTCCTGAGTTCAAATCTCAGCAACCACACGGTGGTTCACAACCATCTGTAATGAGATCTGATGCCTTCTTTTGGTGTGTCTGAAGACAGCTACAGTATACTTAAATGTAATAAATAAGTAAAACTTAAAAAAAAATAACAACCAAAAAGTAACATAAAAGTCAAGATAATTAGAGATGAACATGCTAGATTATAGAGAGTGGAGACTAGCAAATTATAGAATGCAGGATTTGCTGGATGTGGTAAGTGTTCTTGCCATGGTGTATATGTAGATGCCCGGATGCCAGAGGGGGAACCTGTGGAAATTGGTTTTCTTTTTTCATCATGTGGTTTCTAGGATGGAAAATGGATGTCTCTTATATATTTCTTGGCATAATTTTATTCTACCCTCTTTTACTAAAGAATTGAGTATAGGACTGGAGATATGGCTCCGTAGTTAAGAGGGCATCCAGTGAGTGACCTGGAGTGGTGCTGCATACCTTTAAACCCAAAGCTTAGATGGCAGAAACAGGTGGATCCTACGAGTCATGGTCAGCCTAGTTTGCAGAGAGAATTCTAGGCCTGACAAGGGACTGTGTAGTAAATACTGTCTCAAAAAAGATGGTACTGCTTTTGGCAGAAGATCCAAATTAGATCTCAACATGCATGCATGGCAGGCAGCTCCCAGACGCTTGTAGTTCCGTATCCTCTACAGGCGCCTGCACTCACAAGCACATGCCATACACACATAAAAACATTTTTTTAAAAATTTTATAAAAATTGAATAAAAAATGTGTGTCATTTGAATTGCAGCAATCGCTGAGAATAAATGGGTAACGTGAGTATATTTTTCCTGTTACAGATAGATTCTGCAGCTGATTTAAACACTTTAAAGTCAGTAATGAACGAACACTGTAACTACTTAGAGTTAAGTGGATGTTTAAGACTTACGACATCACTAAGTGATAAATACATGTTGGTAAAAGACATCCTTTTCTACCATGTAATTAAGAGAGTCCAGGCACCTTTTGAGAGGTAAGTTGCCTATTTCTATGTTAAAGATTCTATAAAATTACTTATTTATTTGGTAATAAATATAAATGTTTAATTTCAGAGAATGTTAATGCTATTTAAAATGTTAGCCTCTCCTGAATGACCCTGCTTTAATTCTGTCCAGATTACATGAACGGGTTCCTCAGGGACGGACAATCAGCACTTCAATTAGTAATCTTTTTCCTAATAAAAACTCACTTTTGTAGCCATTTGAACTACTGTGTCTACTCATTTGTGTAATCAGTATTGCACACCTGTCATCTGTTGGGTAAATAGGAACCTAATACATTTGGCTTTTACTTTTTTTCTTGAAGGCCCAGGCTGTCTTCCAAGTCTTTACATAGCTAAGGATGACTTTGAGCTGTGTTATGCCTTTCCTACTTCCCAAGTGCAGAAATGGCAGATATATGCTGTCATACCTGGTCAGTAATCCCAAGTCAATCCTAATACTTAAGGATAATGTGGAATTCTGGGCCAAGGTTCTCAACCTTCCTAATGTTCCTGTAACACAGTTAGTTCCTCATGCTGTGCTGCCCCACAACCTGAAACTTATTCATTGCTACTTCTTATTTAGTTCTCTCTCTTTTTTTTTTTTTTTAAAGATTTATTTATTATTATAAGTACACTGTAGCTGTCTTCAGATTCTCCAGAAGAGGGCATCAGATCTCATTACGGATGGTTGTGAAGGTTCAGGACCTTCGGAAGAGCAATCAGTGATCTTACCCGCTGAGCCATCTTGCCAGCTCCTCTACATGTGTTTCTTGCAATCACAGTTCATGGTGCACACATACACTGTAGGGTTTTAACATAGAGTTTGGTGGGCAACCAAGAGCTCTGGCAGTTGCCTCTGTTACAGACCTCTGAGCCACCCTACTTAAGGGACTTATCCTTAGGATTGATTGATTGATTGATTGATTCATTCCTTCCTTTTTTTTTTTTTTTTTTTTTGGTTTTTCGAGACTGGGTTTCTCTGTGTAGCCCTGGCTGTCCTGGAACTCACTTTGTAGACCAGGCTGGCCTTGAACTCAGAAATCCCGCCTGCCTGTGCCTCCCAAGTGCTGGGATTAAAGGTGTGTGCCACCACTGCCCGGCCCTAGTATTTCATTTAGTAACCATGTATAGGAAGTTTATCCAGTCATGCTTACTCCTTTCATTAAAATACAATTTTAAATCTAGAAAGGCAAGTGATTATTTTCGTAATCATTAATCCAGTTGCTTGTTGATTTGAAAGTATATCCTAGTATCTTATCTCCTATCTAAAGGCACGTAGTAGTTCTTGTTGGGCTGTTTTGTTTTTTGTTTGTTTTAATCGGCTACTTATAAAATGCCAGGTAAGGGCTGGAGAGAAGGCCCAGAGGTAAAGAGCACTGACTGCTCTTTCAGAGATCCTCAGTTGAATTCCCAGCAACCAACCATATGGTGTGGCTCACAACCATCTGTAATGAGATTTGGTGTTCTCTTTTGGTATGCAAGGAATATTCAGGCCCAACACTGTTAACATAATAAGTAAATGCATCTTTAAAAAAAAAAAAGCCAGGTAAATTTATATGTATGTTGCCTTATTTCTCTCTTCAAGTTTTAAACAGGGTCTGAAAACGCTTGGTGTTTTAGAGAAAATTCAAACTTACCCAAAAGCATTTTACAAGATCCTCTGTCATAAACCTGAGAAAATATCTGCAAAAACCCTCAGTGACCTGTTCACAATTCACATGTTACCGGGCGCACAGACTTTGAGGTTTTGGAACAGTTACTTAAAGGCTATAGAGGGTATGTGAAGTTTTTTTCAATATGTTTTTTATGATTTATGCTCTTTCCCTAAGAAGACTTAAATCTGTTACATGTATTTACAGAGGAAACATGCATAAGATAAAAGTTATGAGAAAAGTTACTCAGTACCCTTATAAATACAACACATGTAGTTTAAGATGGAAAATTTTTTCTTATTAAAAAGAAACTAAAACTTTAAATATGTTTGGTCATAATAACCAAGAGCAGTCCTGAAGCTAATCTCTGTTCCATCTATTTCAGTTTAAAGTCACTGAATTAGTCTATTTCAACTCTACTCATGATAACAAGAGTATTTGTTAATAAACATTACCTATATTATTCCATTTTATAAAAGAAAATTTTTATTTTCAAGTTAATTTCCTATAAATCTTTGTTTTTTACCATTTAGACTTTTTTCTGCATTAATTAAGCTATTGTATTAGTGATTATATAAAAGAAGTTAACAATAAATGGGTAGACATTGATTTTTTTGAGTCCTACATTGATTTGCATATTGAATGTATTCTTTAGCACACTGTCTTAGTTTTTCCTAGATGAATGTCAGAATCTGTTACTTCAGAAATCTCAGTCTAGTTAGAAATAGTCTTTGCCGACATTGTATGTTTCGTGGATTTAATTATCTTTCTTGTTTTATTGCTAACTTTTCAGATGGTAAATCTGCAACAACAATGGAAGATATTCTTATTTTTGTAACTGGTTGTAGTTCTGTCCCACCAACCGGATTTGAACCCTCTCTGTCAGTTGAATGTCTACATGTGAATTTTCCTGTTGTAGACAAATATAAAAACTGTTTAGTTCTACCAGTCACCAACACATATGAAGAGTTCCAAGAAAATATGGATTTCACCATAAGAGACACTCTAAGACTAGAAAAGGAAGAAAGATCTCACTCACTACCTCGGACATTAAATGTTTCTTCTAATGAAGAAATGCTTATTTAAAGGCTGCTAATGATACCTATTTTTATTAATCATCACTTTTGAACATTCTAGCCAGCTTCTTGGCACAACAAAATTTCTTTCTTTCTCATAAAGGGATGGTTTGGCTTCTGAACCACTGAAGGTTTGGTTAAGGCCTTCTAGTCATGTTTGGTGATAGCTTTCTATTACTGTGCTGCCTTCATAACCAATATGAATATTTTCTGTTACTGTGCTTTCTTGATAACTTTCATATATTTTTAGAATGGTTGTACAAACCGTTCAGCTGTACAGGTGCTCGGCTATATTAGCATGTCATACGAAAAACTGTTTTCTTGATTTTTATAAATTAGAAATATTTTTTTAGGATGACACTCTCTAGTTTTGTGTAGCTATCAGATTTGTTTTGTTTTGTTTGTTCTCCTTTACTGTTTGTGGGGGTTTTTTTTGTTTTGTTTTATTTGTTTCTTTTTTTTTCTCTACATAGTCCTGTTTGTCTTGGAACCTGGCTAGCTATGTAGAACAAGTTGTCAAAGCATTAAGTAGAAAAGTTGGCTAAGTCACCTCATAAATCAGATATTTTTTTAATGTTTTTCAATTATGTGACCAATATAACAAATAATGACTGTTTGGAAATAGTGTATTAAAAGCAAGGCTTTACTCTAGAACCTCCTTAAGCTTAAAATCGTGGCTGAGGGGTTTTCAGGTGTGCTTAAAAATCCCTTAGAAAGTACAGACTGTTTATGTTCTTTTGTAGTCAGAATGTCTCATGCTTGAAACCATATAGGTGTCTGAAGAATCTCTGGATTATCATATGGTTTCACTACATAACTGCTATCATTAAGATTGTTGTATGATTGTTAAGATCTCACCATAGCATTCTATAGTTACCTTCTTTTGCTTTCAAAAGATATACATTGTATAATCAATGAATAAATTATAATTTAAAACTACAAATTAAAAGAAATACTCTAATTTTCCCACATAGAGATAAATAATATACTTTGTATATTCTTTATAAACTATTTATTTTTTAATTTTTATTGTGTTATGACAGGGTCTTTCTATAGAGCCTAACTGTTCTAAATTTGCAATCTTCCTGCCTTAGTCATTTAGGTGCTGGGATTATGAAGTATATCAATGTGCCTAGCAATGTTTATTTTTTGAGTATATGAATGCTATCAAGAGTAACAAGAAACCATGTAATAAAATCAAGATATGTACAGTCTCATTTCAAGGCACAACATCACACTCCTGTAATCTGTGCCCGAGAGACTAAGGCAAGAGGATCAGGAGTGATAACGCAAGTTTAAAACTGTCCTGGCTTACAGGAGACCCTGTCAATAAAGAAATAAATAAGGCCCTGACCCACTCATGGTAATGCCTTCACACATTAACACAAAGTATGTGTTAGCTGTTGGTCATGTATTGTTACTCCCAAGAAGCACGAGATTTAAAAGGGACTTAGATCCCTTACACAACAGGATTGACTTGGTATTGGCAATGCCCTTCTTAATGCCAAAGGAAAACTCAGTTGTCATCATAGTGCCGTTTTCTTGGTTACATCAGAACCTTCCAAGTTGTACTTAACAGAACTAATAGTTTCTCTTTATCCTGAGCATTTAGCAAGAAGGCATTTCTTTATCTTGTGTTACATTTTGCTTAGATGTTTCAAAAGTAATTAAGTGGCCCATCATGAATAGTTTAAATCTCAAACTCAATAGACACCTTTTATTCCAAGTATGTTGATAAGTTGGATCTTTATGTTTTAACCTGTTTAATTCCAGCTGGGGAGATGGCTCCGCAGTTAACAACACCATCTGCCTTTCTAAAGGTCATGAGGTCAATGCCGAGCTTTGTGCAAAATGTTTAATTCCTACAGAGTTTTAAAGGCTGTTAAATCCATACAACTCCAAAATGCTATTTTTTAGCTTTTAGTTTGAGGTCTCCCCCCACGCAAATAAATAAAGTGAACGCGGCCCACATAAAGCCTTGGCTGGGATTATGGAGTCTTGGACTAGCTGGCTACAAGTAATTTTATTCCACTTACTCTGTAGGTAGAACATGGCCTTGGTGGTGAGATGGTCT
Source organism: Mus minutoides (assembly GCA_902729485.2). Classification (NCBI taxonomy): domain Eukaryota; kingdom Metazoa; phylum Chordata; class Mammalia; order Rodentia; family Muridae; genus Mus; species Mus minutoides. The sequence goes on from LR749714.1 coordinate 1,256,740, forward strand.
AAATATTAACAGGATATTTACTTCAAGTGAAACATCAGATTTCAAGATGTCTTCTGGTTTGAAGCTGTTTTTCATGGTCTTTAGCTCAGTCTCTGTACACTTGAGGCTTATCAGAGAAACTGCAATGTTACTGTGTCATGCTTGTAATTGTTTTAACTGTTCCTATTCTATTTTATAGTATAGTTCTTACATTAACATACTTAGTTTCAAAATTATGAAGGAACAGTTTTATGTTTGGTTAAGTAAAAAAAGCCAGAACTAGCATGATCTCTGTTGTCTGCATTTATGTTTCCCCCTAATTCTATTGGAAGTTTTGGAACTTGCACATTCAGTGTTTATAAAGGGGTGTATAATGGTGAGTTTTTCCCTCTGACTTTCCTTTAGTGTTTAGTCATAAGAAAATGGTAAGAAGTAGACACTGTTGATAAACATTGTTACTGTTACATATTTGTTATGCTTCAGGTAATGCAGTGTAAATCAGTAAACACACACAGCTAATGATGAATTACTTGGATTTATATCATCTGTAACTTGGGAAATTTTGTAGTCCTTAAAAGAGGCCCAGTTTAGCTGGGCGGTGGTGGCACACGCCTGTAATCCCAGTACTTTGGGAGGCAGAGGCAGGTGGATTTCTGAGTTCGAGGCCACCTGGTCTACAAAGTTCCAGGACAGCCAGGGAAACCCTATGAGAGAGAGAGAGAGAAAGAGAGAGACCCAGTTTTCAAGTTCTATTTTTGATCACTTTCAAATATATTCCACTACCCACTGTGTATTAGAATCTGTGTGTAGAAGTAGTTTATAAGTCGGCCTGTTTAAAATGTATCAAAATGCATACTGCTGGGGATTTGGTGTGGTGGTAGAATGGTTTGCCTAGCTAGTATGTGCAAGGCCTTGGGTTTAAAGTATGACGAAAACATTTTTTTAAAAAAAGCATGAACACTTAACAATAACATTTCTAAGTAAGTGTTTTTATGCCACTAAAATGTGAAGTTGTGAAGTGCTCATATAAACTAAATAAATGTGTTGGGAATCTATCTTAGTTCGGATTACAATTGCTGTGATGCAACTGTGACCAAAAGCACCTTGGGACAGAAGGGGTTTATTTTGCTCCCTTCCATATCACTGTTCCTCACGGAAGGAAGTCAAGGCAGGAGTCTGCAGGTGAGGTTGATACAAAGTGATGGCTGCCTACTTGCTTGCTTTCCCTGGCTTGCTCATTTGCTTTCTTACAGAAGCCAAGGACACTAGTCCAGGGGTGACACTGCATACAGGCTGGGCCCTTCCCATTCGTCACTAATTAAGAAAATGCCTTTCAGGGTTGCCCGCTTCCTGGTTTCATGGAGCCATTTTCTCAGTTGAAATGCTCTCTGCTTGCATGTCTCTAGCTATGCCAGGCATCTAATAAGGATGGGGTGATAACTCTGAAGTCATGATTTTTATTCTTATAATAATACGATATTAATACCATTCTTGGTCTTAGCTTTGAAATGACTGTTCTATATAGTTACTCTTCTGAGGGATATATTTTTCTTTACCTGTTTATTCCCCACATTACACACTATTGGACAGAAATACACAAACATGCACACTATAAATGTTAGCACTGTCTTAGTATTTTATGATAATGTGCCTTATATGTCTTGGAAGGAGTTAGTATGGAACTGAAATGATCAAATGACAACTTTGTACTTATAAGTGGGAATGCTCAGGTGAGTAAGATTAAACTCATTGGAAGGTGGGAAAGCCATTCTGCTCTACTAGAGAGTCCATGGACACCAGAATTGAGATAATTCTCCTAGGGCACAAACTGGTAGTTTTAGATAACCTGTTATAACTTTATAAAAATAGGTATCTATATCTGTCAAATATATTTTTATTGTAAAAAAATTGCCATCTTGATTTTAAAAAATAAGAATTATTTGTATTATCTTGAAAGCCAAATTTTTGAAAGTATGATTTTATCTCAGAATCTGCCTGAGAATTAACCCATAATGCAGTGTCATCGGTGGATTCACTGATTGGTAATAAGTTGTCTTTGTATATATTTTTGACATTAATAAAATCTATTATGTAAATTGTCAATGTGAGGTTTATTTCATAATCACGGGGCTTTAAATGTACCAAACCTGGCTGTGATCATCCGGATTCTGCTCACAATCATTTGTTTTTTAATTTGCACGACTGAGGAAATTCTGCCATTTGGCTTTTCTGTGATTTTTATACCCTAGCACTCCAAAGCCCTAAGCTAGGTCATTTTCCTAGTTTTTGTTTTCAGAGGAAAGAGGGATGGGACACTGCTGTTATGGGAATCAAGAAGATGCAATTTCTGGCGTCTCATTTGGCCTTGTAACTTTTATGAGGATTTAAACTTCATGAAAAGTGCACTATCAATTAGATTTGTAAGCGCTCCACCACGTCCATGCCCTGAGAAGCGCTTTAAGAGTAGCGACCTCGGGAGCCCTGCCCCGATTGGTCGGGAACGCTGCTGGGAAATCGGGAAACACCAATGTCTGCGACGAAAGGCGAGGATCAGGACCGGGGAGGCGGGTCGGCTGCCGCTTGGCCCGCCTCCTAGTTCTGTTTCCGGCGCGGGAGGTAGGGCCACGTCATCATCGAGCTCCCAGTGCCAGCCGGGCAGTGGATGGTGGGAAGCAAGATGGCGGCCACGGCCAGCATTCGGGAGAGGCAAACAGGTACTCGGTATTTCCTTCTCTCCAGTGTGTGCCTCAGCAGCGGCCTGTCATCACCTCTGGGTTGTTCGTACAGCTCAGAGTTAAGCTTCGAGAGCTGCTCCGTTTTGAGGTTGTGGGGAAGAGATGCCTGTAAGCTTCACAGCCTTTGCCTGTTACCACAGGCTGCTTGCTACAGTGCTAGCTACTTATTTTTTAATTCCCGAGTTTTAGCAGGCCATTGCGGCAAGGACTGGCAGCTGGTGTTTTCTTTCCTGTCTTGTCACTTAACGAGGTCTATAGGTTTGTGTTCGTATTTCAAGTCGGTTTGGTTTTCACTTTCAGTTTTAGGGTTGTTTTTTTTTTTTTTTAAAACCTGTTTTTGACACTTGAGCCATGATTACGAAATCTAAGTATTCTTTTCCGAGCTCCTTACATTATGCCATCTTTGGACCCTTTGGGAGAAGCTGATGGAAAATGCCAGGTGATAATGATTTCCTACTGCAGCTTGCTGGAAGAGACTTCGGAATGTCAAATCAAATTAACAGCGTCCTGTTTCAGTTGTTCTTAAAATATAGAACAGTTGTATCTTAAGTAGAGCATATTTGTACACCCATTTATAAAGTAAAATTTAAAGATACATATTTCTTCCCTTGGTTTTAGTTTTTTTTTCCATGTGAGATACACCTGATTTTCCTTATTTTCAGTAAACAACTCTAGAAACTTAGCGTATGTATATTGGCCCCAGAATAATTACCTATACGTATATCATGTATAATGTGATATGTATGTATAAATCAGAAATGATTTATACATATAATACTTATCTAGCAACTCCCAAAGAGAATAGAAATCGGCTATAAGCCACAAAGGACTTTAATTCTCTTGAACCTATGCTTATTTGTATGAAAAATAATTGGTTACAAGCAATACAGCATAGCAATAGAATTTGAACTATGCCTGATTCCTTCCCTTGTCTTAAAAAAAAGATAGCTTTAAATGTAGCATACTGAACAGAAAACATACTGAGTTCTACATTTCTCAGTAGGTAATTTAGTAAAACTGGTCACGGTAAAGCATAACTTAAATATGGTAAGCAAACATTATTTAAGAATGCTTGGTAATTTTTATTTGCAAGCGAACGGAAGCCCAGCTTCTCCTAGAAGTTTGGGTCCAATATCTTTTTGTTTGTTTGTTTGTTTTTTGGTTATTTTTTTTCTTCCGAGACAGGGTTTCTCTGTGTAGCCATGCCTGTCCTGGAACTCGCCCTGTAGACCAGGCTGGTCTCGAACTCAGAAATCCGCCTGCATCTTCCTCTGCCTCCCAAGTGCTGGGATTAAAGGCATGTGCCACCACTGCCCAGCCTGGGTCCAATATCTTAATAAAACTAAATTACTTTTTTTTTTTTTTTTGGTTTTTCGAGACAGGGTTTCTCTGTATAACCCTGGCTTTCCTAGAACTTACTTTGTAGACCAGGCTGGCCTCAAACTCAGAAATCCGCTTACCTCTGCCTCCCGAGTGCTGGGATTAAAGGCGTGCGCCACCCTGCCGGGCGCAACAGTGCATTTTTAATATTCAGACATTGTAAAACACTAAACGTCTTGTCTTTTGGTGAAAATAAACTTCATTATAGCAAGATTCCACATTATTACTGTATAGCCTGTGCTACATCAGTTATTAAATTCATACTATACATGGATCATGTCTTATTTCCAAAAGAAAATCCTTTCATTGATTTATGTTGCGGATATTTAGGAACAGCAGTCCTCAAATATTCTAGGCGGAGGATGCTTTGCTGCAAAGCAGTTTGCCGTCAGTTTGGATGGATGAGACGGTAGTCAATGCACTGTGAATTTGTCATTAGTTTATGTAGTTTCTCTTATCTCCATTTTACAGATGAAGAAACTAAAGTACAAAGGTGTTGACTAGCATGCCTGTTTTGGTTTGTCTCCCTGTAGTACCTCTGTCACCTCAAATGCCACCTTTGGGAAAGCTTCCTGTGTTACTTTTCTTCTCTTTCCCATCTTCCATCCAGCAGTCCGAGTAAGCTACTTCCTCTTGTTACTACTGGGTATTCTTGTCTGTCTCCCTTGTCTCTCAGTGTTACACAACCCACATCAACGACTTTTCCTCTTGCTGTGATTTCATCTGGCCTCTTAGCTTTCAGTAATATATATTCTGGTGTCTTGGTCTTCTGATGAAGAGACATAATGAACATGACAACTCTTGTAAAGGAAAGCATTTAATTGAGATTTGCTTACAGTTTCAAAGGTTTAAGTCCATTATCATGTTAGGCAAAGTGTTGGCCTGCAGGTAGACATTGATGCTGGAGAAGGAGCTAAGAGCTGTCCGTCCAGATCCACAGATAACAGGGAGAGAGTCTGGGCTTGGAAAGGGCTTTTTGAAACATCAAAGCCCACCTCCAATAAGGTCACACATCCTAATGTTTTCAAGTAGTGCTACTCCCTGGTGACCAAGCAGGCAGATCGTTAAGTCTAAGGGGGCCATTCTCATTCAAACCACCACAGTTGGTGAGTCCCAGATCTACATGGCTAGTGTAGACCTCATTTCTAAAATCAGGCCACTTGATAGCATTAATGAAAGCTTCTTTCTTATAGTTCCTCATGCAAATCTCCATGTGGTTTTTCTTTTCTTACTTTAACTCAATTCAGATTTATCAGTAAATCATGCCAGTTTTACTCTAAAACTGTCCAGTGCCTGTTGCTATCTCCCAATCCCATCTCCTTGAATTTCTGCAATAACTTTCTGTTTTGTTCCTTTTACAACCTTACTCCCATTCATTCATTCACAGAATGCACCCGTACTAAACATGGCATGCATTTGTCTGAAACCTTGTAATAGCTTTTTATTTTGACTATGGCAAGGGAAGCTCAGACATGAGCTAGTTAGTGTCTGCCTAACTTGATCACTTTGTTACTTTGTTACCTTTCTTAACTCCACCCTCCCAGCAACCCGTTTGTTTCCTCTCTGCAGCATCTTCTTTCATAGTCATTTGTGTGTCTCCCTCCCTCACTTCCTGTAGGCCTTTACTCAAATGTGCATTTCTCCCGAGACCTTCCTAATCGCTATTTAAAATTATATCTCACCTTCCTTTTCTCCTTTCCTGGTTCCCCCCCCCCCCCCGCTTTTTTTTCCACAGTGTTTATCATGATCCCATACATCCTAGGTTTTACTTAATTTGTAAATGACCTTTGTCCGTCAACAATAATGAAAACTGCATTAGGACGGGTAATTTTTATTTGGTCTGTTTTCCTTCATGTGATGTCCTATAGTTAGTGCAGTATCTAGTACATAGTAAACACTAAGTAAACATTTGCTGAATGAATGAATGAATGAATGAATGAATGAAAGAGCGAACAGCACATATAAATGACAGTGTTTACTCAGTGAATGAGTGAAGATAATTTTTCTGGGTAATGGTGAAGTTACCTTAACCAAGTGTAAAACTGTAGGGTAATATATTTATATGTTTATTTATTGTTTCCATTAGAAGAAGTGATTTATTTTTATTTATTTGCTTGTTTGTTTTTTTTGAGACAGGGTTTCTCTGTGTAGCCCTGGCTGTCCTGGAACTCACTCTGTAGACCAGGCTGGCCTCAAACTCAGAAATCTGCCTGTCTCTGCCTCCCAAGTGCTGGGATTAAAGGCGTGCGCCACCACTGCCAGGCTGAAGCAGTGATTTCTTCGAGTGTTAAACTCTGGTCAAGTAGAATTACATACTTTTATCACTCTTTAAATATATGCTAAATGCTTCATTAAGAAATTACTTGTATCAAAACATCTTTGAACAAGTTAGCCAAGGCCTGGAGTTGAAGAATCTTTCCTAGTTGAGCCGAAACAATGTGAGATTATCTGCTAGAACTGGTCTTTCGTGGTGACGTGAGTGACTGTCTATTAACTCTGGAGAATGCCACATGCCAGCTTACATGGCAGCCAGGCTGGGCTTCTTCCTGCTTGTCACTGAGTCAGGAATATGATCAGCTTCTAGAAACAGGGTTTTCTCGTGTCTTTAGTGCCTGGAGGAGAGCACCACTGAAAGCAATCAATCCAGGAGCACTGTGTTTGTGCTAGTCATGTGTTTTTATAGAAGTCTGTAACCTCTTGCACTCTTAGAAGTAAGCGCAAGTTGTTAGTGATGTGTATTACTGTAGTGCCAGTATTTTCAGGGGAAAATAATATAGGTTGGGCTAGCAACATGGCTCATCAGGTAAAGGGGCTTGCCACCAAACTGGTGGCCTGACCTTGATCTCTAGGACCCACATGGGAGAAGAAAAGAACCAACTTCCACAAATTGTCTCATGGCCTTCACATGTGTGGAATGACATAAGTGCATGTACACAGGCACACACAATAAGTGTAAAAAATAAAAATGGTTATGTACACACATAACTATCCCCCTTAGTTCTCTATATTCATGGTTTTTGTATCTGGGATTCAGACAATTGCAAATCAAAATGATTATAAGTAAAATGTGTCTGTACTAACTGTGTACAGACATTTTTCTTGTCATTGTTCCTTAAACAATGAAGTACAACAACCTGTCATTTACATTGCTCTAGGTATTAACAGCTAATCTGCTATGACTTCAGCTAGTTCCCCTTGATTATGTGCAAATACTATAACATTTTAGGTTTTAAAATATTATCAAAGGTCTATTAAATGTTAGGGACTTGCGTATCCAAGGCATTTTAGTATCTAAAAGAGGTTCTGATGTGGATGACGGAGTGTGCTGAAGTGCAGCCTTTCCAAGGAGAGTGCTAAGCAGTGTCAGCACCTACCCACCTCGACCTGCGTTAATATCAGTTCTTTGATGGGTGCATAGGCTCTAAGGGTATTTGTGTGTTATATAGTGCTATATTTGTAGTTTGCATTGTAGATTATTCCATATTACTGAATGTTCACGTGTATTTAAAAATCAAAGTAGCCTGGCATGGTGGCACATGTCTTTGATTGTAGCATTCAGGAGTCAGAGGAAGGCAGATCTTTGTGAGTTTGAGGACACTCTGGTGTACATGGTGAGTTACAAGGCAACCAGAGCTGTAAGATCTTGTCTCAACTCAATTAGTAAAGTAGGTTTGAAGATAGTCACTCTTAAATCACCTGATTTGTACATTTTCTTGAATGCTTGGCTGCCTCAGTTTCAAGTGCTTGCGTGCAGGACGTCATAATGTTTAATCTTCATCACCACATAGAAACCAGGGGCTGTGGTAGTACTTGCCTCTCAGTTACCCCAGCAATTAGGAGGTAGAGGCAAGAACTTTAGACATTCAAGGCCATCCTCAGCTACACAAGGAACTTGAGACTGATTTAATACGACTGTATTGGAAAAAGTCACACAGATACACGTGCACACACAGAGAAGTAGGACCAGCCAACACAGCAGATTTTCATTTTCCTTAGAATTTTTTTTTTAAATCTACTGTGGTTTAAACAGTGAACAAGAGAGACCACTGATGCTGTAACCTGTAAAACATGGTTGCTATGGGTTTTCAGAGTAGACAACTTCAGTTCCCAGTTACCTCTTACATTACGAAATCTCATTTTCCCCAAGCACTATAAAACAATGAAGTTGTGTAACCTTTCAGTGGGTTTATTGGCTGTGAAATATACTCTTGAGTAACTAAGAAATAGACCTTCTGTAATGGATCTCCATATGAAACAGTTAAGCATGCCATAGATAGTCTTGTTTTTATAAAGGTTTTCTTCATCAGTAAGCAGTTAGCTACTAAGGCTGTTGTGAGATCATGATAAAGCAGTTTCTTTTGGCTTGTGTGTAAAACGCATTATGGGTTTGTCAGGGGAAACAGACACTTTTTCAGGAGCATGGAGGTTTTCATTTGTCATTTTTGTTTCCCACAATGTTAAGGATCAAACTCATATGTTCTGGGCAAATGCTATCTATGCTCCTGAGCTATACCCCAGACCCTAAGTGCTTTGTCCTGTTTAGTTCTCATAGCTTTTGGGACAGGTACCTTGTTTTGCTCTTTTTTTTTTTTTTTTTTTTTTTTTTGTTGCTCCCAAACAGATGCCAGTTGGCTGTTGGTAAAATTATCTTAAAGATCCGACCCTAGTTTTTACACATGCAGTCATTTCTTTAGTCACTTTTGTTAGCATTTATGCATTTTTGTGTATGGTGAGAAAAAAACCAAATCCTACTATAAATAACTGATGAAAACTTTATTTTCAGTGGCTCTGAAGCGGATGTTGAATTTCAATGTGCCTCATGTTAAAAACAGTACTGGAGAACCTGTATGGAAGGTAAGGGCTTCTTTAGTGGGAACTGTGGGCTTCTTCTTAGAGCTGAAATGATAGGAATTAGAAGAAATTTCTAGAAAATATAGAACCAGTGGTATATTTTAATTAGAGTTACTGAATATTTTATTTATTATTTCTTACACAATAATAGCTGCTTACATAGCATGTGCAGCCTACAAGAGGATCATATAGGATATGTGCTGAGCTCTGTCGTTTTGTAGAAAGAACGTGAGTGTCCAGGAATTTGATACCTTGTCAGCAGCCAGAGAAAGGTGTTGATCCTGTCTTAGTTGGGGTATCTATTGCTTTGATGAAACTCCATGACCAAAAAGGAAAGGGTTTATTTGGCTTACACCTCCATATTGCATGTTCGGTATTGAAAGAAGTCAGGTCGGGAACTCAAACAGGGCAGGATCCTTGAGGCAGGAGCTGTTGCAGAAGCTGTGGAGAGGTGCTCTTATTGGCTGGCTTCATTTGCTTCATGGCTTGCTCATCCTGCTTTCTTACATCACTGGGGCTACCAGCCCAGGGATGGCACCACCCACCATGGGCTGGGCTGGGCTGGGCCCCATTGATCACTAACTGAAAAAATGCCTTACAGCTGGGTCTCGTGGAAGCATTTCCTCAACTGATGGCTCCAGCTTGTGCCAAGTTACTCCAAAGATCCGGCCAGTACCGATCCCCTGTAACTGGATTATCAGATGGTGAACTGCCATGTGGGTGCTGTGACTCACACCTGGGTCCTCTGAAGAGCAGCCAGTGTTCTTAGAACCATCTGTCAAGCCCTGTATTTTAGTTTGAAAGGGGCTAAATTTTTATCTCATCTTTACATGTTCCTAGAAAGGATATTTATGAACTAGGAAAAGTATGAATTTGTTCTAAGCTCTTTATTATAGGTTACAATAAAGACTTTATAGTCTGACTTTTAAACTTAGAATATTTTATAAGAAGTTTCTAAAAGTGTTGCTTTATTTAAACCTAACTGATGATGTTTTACAAAACGTGTAAGTATGTGGATGGGCATTTGAGTAGTAGAGGAAATACTAAACTGAACATGGATAAGAATTCAATATAGTGATTACTAAATAAAATTAGCTTATGCTATCTTAATGTGGGTTCTCAATTGGTTGTTTAAACAACCCCCCTTTTTTAAAGGTACTCATTTATGACAGATTTGGCCAAGATATCATCTCTCCTCTGCTGTCTGTGAAGGAGCTGAGAGACATGGGCATCACTCTGCATCTGTGAGTTTTAACGCTTCTGACACTGGCGTGCATTTTCAGATTTTATTGAGAAAGATTTCTTTGGTCACTTTAAAAATCAAATTTTTAAGGACTGTTTACAGAGAAAATTAAAGTTTGGTTATAGTACCTGTGTAACCTTGAGGTTTAAAAATAGTCTCTCTTTGAGCTATAAATATTTGTTTTATTTTCCAGTAGATATGGTTGATCTTTGAAGAAAATGAACTCATGCTCTTTGGTACTCTTCAATCTCTAAAAGGATTTTGTCTAATTTAAGTATACTTTTAAAAAATCTAAATTAAGCTGGCCGTGCTGGCGCACACCTTTAATCCCAGCACTCAGGAGGCAGAGGCAGAGGCGGGAGGATTTCTGAGTTCAAGGCCAGCCTGGTCTACAAAGTGAGTTTCAGGACAGCCAGGGCTATACAGAGAAACCCTGTCTCGAAAAAAAAAAAAAATCTAAATTAGTTTATCAGTAACGTGAGCATGTTAAGGGTCTACATGAAGTAATGGCCTTTACTCTTCCTTTTCTTAACTGCTAAGCATGTAATCTCTTTCTGGTACCAGAGAACAGACTGTAGCATAGAAAACTATGATTGCTGCATCCTGGGTGATAACAGAGCTGTGGCCATGCTGTTTGTCTCATGGCTCATAGTGGCAGTGACAAGTACAGTTGAGATCTAACTCCGTACTGACTTAAGGGAAACAAGATGGAGGTTTGCAGGTAGAGGAAGCAGAGCATCCTGTCACCAGATGGAAAGGCTGTATAGCCATGCACATCCCTGTATATCCCTGACAGCCTGGCCTCTGCCTGAATCTTTATCAGAAAATGTAGCCTTTGCAACAACCTAGGTTAGACCACTTTGAAGGAAGTAGTAACCACTGGTTTCTAGAAATGCAGTCACACCATGTAGATGGTTGAGCAGAGAGCACACAAAGAAAACAGCCTGTGGCTGCCATCACATACTTCTCATGGTGGGTAGTGACATCTGGACAGACGAAAGGTTACTAAATGCAAAACAACCAGCAGCATGAGCCCCTGTCATTCTTGTTGACTACAGGCATGAATGAAGAGTCTGCATCCAGAATGTTAGCCATATTTTGTATCATAAGCTAACAAATAGATTTTCTTATGTGAAATGGATAACTAAATGAAATTATTCCCTGAATCACCAAGAGAAGACCTGAGCATGTCATGTTTGAGATTATCTGATGTCTCCTGTGCATTAAGTTAGGAAGCAGCAGATTGGCCAAGATAGGGTTGGGGATGGAGCTCAGCTGTACAAACGTGTGCTTAGGAAGTGCAAGCTGCTGCTTTCCATCCACAGCATCATGCAGAAAGTAAAGAGCAACAGAAGGGGTTAAATGTCAGGCAGTCAGAAAGTTCCGTTTACTTTTCGTTCTCAGTGCTGCCTACTCCATGTATGCTTCACTTCTTACATTCCTTCCACAGGGCCAAGCCTGCTTCCCAGTTTCTCGTCCACAAGCCTCTCCATGTATTTCTATGAAAGTTAATGTTGACTTTGAATGTATAGTTGTTCTTCCAGGAGGGTGGTGGTAAAAGAGAATGTCTGGTCATAGGAAATACTAAAAACCTTTAAAAAGGTCTGGAGAGATGGCTTAGCGGTTAGGACCTCTGCTCTTCCAGAGGTCCTGAGTTCAAATCCCAGCAACCACATGGTGGCTCACAGCCATCTGTAATGAGATCGGATGCCCTTTTCTGGTGTGTCTGATGACAGCTACAGTGTACTTACATATAAATAAATCTTTAAAAATTGAGGGAAAGTGAAAATAAAAAGAAATGGTCCTACAAGTAGGTATTACTGTCAGCATGTGGGTTTTGTTTTGTTTTTCCTCTTTTTAAGATAAAGACCAGGTTAACTTCGTGACTGATAGCAATAGGAGTGTTAGGAGCACTAGTCACTGAGCTACAGACTTCGAGTTTGAGAACTATTCTTTTACACTATCTCTTTAAAAGTACCTGAGGGGGAGAAATGAGTTGCTGCTGTTCTTTCTGTTTTCTAGCCTCTTACACTCGGACCGAGATCCGATTCCAGATGTTCCTGCAGTGTACTTTGTGATGCCAACCGAAGAAAATATTGACAGACTGTGCCAGGTGATAAGTGTATTTTATCTGGAACTTAAAATTACCTGATTGTTTGAATATCAAGGCAGACGTTTTCCTTAAAAAAGAAATTAGATGCTCACTATGGAGAATCATAAATTCCTGTACCAGCTTCCACTTGGAGTTTTGAGACTCTTTTAGTTTTAGTGGAGTAGATTTCTAATCTTTGGCTAGAGAAGCATTATATCAGTAAATACTAAGCCTGGCATAGTGAAGCCTGCCTCTAATCCCAGCACTCAGCGTTGATGCAAGAGAATTATTGATGAAGACCTTGGCTATGTGACAAATTTTGAGGCCCATAGGTGCTGCATTGTTAGAGCATATCTCAAAACAACAGTAACAGATGTGAAAATAGCCTAAGAGGGTCTCATGTAGCCCAGGCTGGCCTTGAACTCACCATGTAGCTGGAGATGACCCTGAGCCTCTGACCCTGCTGTCTCCACCACTGGATGCACTCTCCTCTATCCACTGTTAAGTTGGATTGCTGTTTTAATCATTGAGTTGTTAGCATACTTGTTAGTTTTCTTTCTTTTCTGAAACAGGGACTCACAGCCTCCAAATTGTAATCCTTTTGTCTTGCCACCTGATGCTGGGATCAAAGGCATGTACCATCAAGTCCAGCATCTTAGAGCTCTTTGTGTGCTAGACACTTATCAGGTATATGAAAGTATTTCTATGCATTCTATAGACAGTCAGTTTGTGCTTCTGTTGTCCTATTTAAGAAACACCCCAAGTCCATGGTTTCTTTTATAAGTTTTATGGTTCTGGCTTTGTCCTGACTTTGTTGTTACAGAGTACATTTTTGTCACTTATATATCCCGTCTTTTAACGAGTGTCGCATACTCTAGAGCCTTTTTAAGAGCTTTTTTCATGGGCATCCTTTCAACAGTAAGAGTTACACATTGATTATATTTCTAGGATCTTCGAAATCAGCTCTATGAATCCTATTATTTAAATTTTATTTCTGCGATTTCAAGAAGTAAACTGGAAGACATTGCAAATGCAGCATTGGCCGCTAGTGCAGTCACACAAGTTGCCAAGGTAAGAGGCCCTTGATCCAGAGCATTGCTAATGTAAAACTCAACACTGTCTGAAAGCCTCCAGATATTTACATCCAACCAAAACAACCTACGGAGTTACACATCCTCTTTAAAAACATGGCTGCTTATTGTCTTTAACTTAAGCTAGGAAAATATGGCAGACTAGAAGAATTTACAACTTGCTGACTTGTGAGACAAATTTAAAGTAGATGTATATTTATTTTGGGCTGGAAGTCATGGGATCCTTGTAGCTCATTTTAAAAATAACGTGACAGTTTGTTGTACATTATTTGTGATCATATTGACATTGCTTTATCTGCACTTACTACAGTAAGTCAGTGGATCCTCCAAATCTTTTCTTATTTAGGAAAGCATGTCTAAAGAAACCACAGAGTATACTCTAAGGATAAAAATGTACAGCAGGCCAGCATCCTAGTGACATCTTAGCCAGTGACACTTCAGCTACAGGCACTCTCAGATAAATCCTGGCTTTACCCTGTGTTGTGTGTGTGTTTCTAGAACTTTGAAAGAACACCAGTTGTTGTAGGGACTGTATAGACAGAAAAGATGAAGCATGCATTTGCAGATACCCTCACTGCATCTTACACTTAGATTTAGCCCATTGCTACTTGTGAGTAGCTTTTAAGGCTTCTTCCTATGTGTTGTCACTTAGAAATTGTCATTAATTTCAAACAAGCATAGGAATTGTTTCAGTTTGTTGAACTAAAGTTAATATTGTTCAGATAGGTGTGTATATGTGTATGTATGCACACATGTTGGGGTCAGAAGAGGGTATCAGATTCCCTGGGGCTGGAGTTACAAGCAGCTGTGAGCTTGTAACACCACCTTATGTGGGTGTTGTAAAACTAAGGCTGGGAAAACAGTTTTCCTCTGGGAAAGCAATGTGGCCTCTGATCCACTCCGCCTGTCCAACCCTTGGTAGTGTTATAACATTTGTACTTATAAATTCACAAATGTCATGGTGCAGAAGCAGCTACTGTGTGGTTGTTAAGAACATGAGGTTACAGAGTCGAGAACTGTAAATTATAGTTTCCCTTCAAGGGGCGTCCATTCCCATCACAGCTACAATCTTACTTTCTGGATCTGTTTCAATTTTGTTTTCTGAAAATATCACTCTTTTGATTGCCCCAGATTTGTTTTCATTGGTTTAAAAATATTTTTGTTTTGTTTTTATTAATCTTAATCTCCTTTTTAAAAGATGCATATTTTCTGTGTGTATGAATGTATGCCACATGTGTGTAGCCGCAGCGGAGGCCAGAAGAGGGCTGGAGTTATAGCTGTGTAGTCTATACACATGGGTGCTGGCACTAAACCCGGGGTCTCTGGGCGAGCAAGCACACCCTCATAACCACTGAGCTATTTCTTCATCTCCTGTTTTTAACTCTATTTATTTATATAGGTAGGCATCCTGCTACTTGGTATAATTTTTATTTATACTTAATTATAATTTCCCTATTTTTGCCATTTGGTGATTCAACCAAATTAAATTTTTACTATAGCTATATTATAAAATTGTTTGTTTGTTTGTTTCTAGGTTTTTGACCAGTATCTCAATTTTATTACTTTGGAAGATGACATGTTTGTATTATGTAATCAAAATAAGGAACTTGTTTCATATCGTGGTATGTAAAAATATAAATTTTACAAGTCATTGTAGTATTTGACAAAATAAATACCAGTGTATCTTAAAGTACACAAAGCACAAGCTTCAGATTAAATTATGTCATAGATAAATAAGACATAATAAATTTGGTTTTTAATTCAGTTAAGTACCAGTTCTCTGGTCTTGAAATCCCCAGGACAGCTTGCACAAGTGATGCATTCATACTAAGACAGTATCTCCATGCAAGACAGTTATCTCTTACCTTGACCTTAGACAAAAGTAACATACTTTACTTCTGTATTTAAGTTCTGGTCCAGATTGTGAGCTTCTGAGAACAGACAACATTCTCTTGGCTTCATTGCGATCTCTAATATACTCTCTTATTGTAATTAGAGAAAAAATTGCTTAAGAGACATGGTCTTGTTCTGCAGCCTAAGCTAGCTTCAAACTTGGGATCCTCCTGCCTCAGCCTTCCAAAGGCTTTCAGATATCAACACCGCCATCCTGGGCTCAGCTGAGGTTTTCTGTCAGTTATTCACTATTTACAGTTTGCTGAGTTTTCAGACTAATTAGCACCTAATCTTGTGTTTGAAATCTAGCTTCCCATAAGCCTTTACACTTAGAAATTTTAATTATAAATCTGATAAAAATGAAAACAAGCCTTTTTTTCTCTGCCGATTATATTGCCCCATCTAGTCTCTGTCAGCCCTGCTCATCCAGCTGAGCAAGAACACTTCACTGTTAAGTTCCATCAGGCGTCTACCATTGCAGTTATACATTTAGTTCAGTATTTTTCTTTTAAAAGCGATTCAGCCAGCCCAGGCAAATTTATAAGCCTATTAAACAAAACTGCCAAATGTTAAGTAATTTAAAAAATAACTAAACTTGTAATAAATATGAAGTTCCTTAAGCATTCAAATACTTACACAGTAAGCCTTGAGGTAAAATTTGCATTCCTGTTGTTTTGCTTCTACCTTTTAATGGATTGATGATGTATTTACCCAATAAAGTAACCACATGTCTCCTCTCAGTCAAATGGAGGTCATCTGAGACAAGGAAACTTGATGTCACCAGTCGTGTTGGCATTCCTGATGAACAGTTTGCAGCTGCTAAGGTCCCTTCCTGTTCATAGACATGGAACTGGAGTTTAGACCCAAGGACTGTACTTCTGAAGAGATTTACTCATGCCAGATGATTGACAGAATGACCCAGAGTTAATGTTTATCAGGTGTTTTCCATGCTGCCTGTTTCATCTGGTCTGACTAGACGACAGTCAGTAGTAACACCTCTGTGACAGCATATTTCCTTGGATTTGGTATTATCTGGTGAAATTATTGTTTTTATCTTCTCTGTTTGGACACACCTAAGGAAATTAGGTATTTTGATATGTTCAGTTAGTTTATGCTTTCTTCATATGTTGATCATGTTATATATTGGTTTTGTAATTCAGGTTAGTATATAGTGTGTGTGTGTGTGTGTGTGTGTGTGTGTGTGTGTGTATGAATGAGCTTAATAAAGATGTAAATTTTGATTGCTTATTTTTTCCTCTTTCTCTTAGCCATTAATAGGCCAGATATCACAGACACAGAGATGGAAACTGTTATGGACACTATTGTTGACAGCCTCTTCTGCTTTTTTGTTACATTAGGTAAGCTTTTAAATCTTTCTGTGCCTTCAAAGAAATTAATTACTTAACAACTCATTTTGACATGTTACACACTCTCATTTTTTTTTTTTTCCAAGACAGAGTCTTACTGGCTGGCCTTGAACTCACAGAGATGATCCTGCCTCTGCCTCCCAAGTGCTAAAGATATGCGCTATGATATATGGATATTGTTTTAACCTGTTTGAATATAGAGGGGTTCTCTAAAGTTGAGATAAAGCATGCATTCTATAATATTACAATAAAATAATTGTAGTAACAACATACAGCTGTTCCATGTGAGATAGCATTCAGATTTGTTTTGTCTTTTAAAGTGAGTTCTCATGGGCTCCCAAGGGCTGAGATGACAGATACACATCACCATACCCAGCTCGGCAGACCTTTTGAGTTAACACTTTAGATAACAGGGGGAGTTTCAGCTCCTTAATGTAGTGTTGAAGTGGTTTGTTGATGGTTCCAGCCTGTTGTTGACTATTTTCTAGCTGTCTTTAGTTTCTGTCATAAAAGCTTTCAAACATACTTCTGAGTAGAAAGGTCTGTGTATAGTAGTTTTTAAGGCAAATGCAAGAGCTTCCAGAAAACACTGAACTTAACATAAAATGGTAACCTGCATTATCTCTTTAAGTTTAACATTTCACTGAATTATCTATAGTTGTTTCAATTATTTTGAATTTACTATCTTATACTTTTTTTTTTTTTTTTTTTTTTTTTTTTTTTTTTTTTTTTTTTTTTTTTTTTTTTTTTTTTTTTTTTTTTTTTTTTTTTTTTTTTTTTTTTTTTTTTTTTTTTTTTTTGGTTTTTCAAGACAGGGTTTCTCTGTATAGCCCTGGCTGTCCTGGAACTCACTTAATAGACCAGGCTGGCCTCGAACTCAGAAATCTACCTGCCTCTGCCTCCTGAGTGCTGGGATTAAAGGCATGCGCCACCACGCCCGGCTTATACATGGTTTTATACTTTAGTCATAAATCTTTACAGAAAAGTGATTGCAATTTAGTTTTTATACATACCTAAAGCCTCTTGGTTAAGGTAACCCTCACAGATTAATAAACTTTATTAATATTAATAAACTTTCACAAGTGGAAATAAAAGAAAAACCATTTGAACCATATATGGGGCTTAGATATATGAGGAAAATTCATACGAATTCTTGGGTTCCTCCCTTTTAAGATTTATTTATTCATTTTATGTATGTGAATATACTGTTGCTGTACAGATGGTTGTGAGCTTTCATGTGGTTGTTGAGAATTAAATTTTAGGACCTCTGGTCACTGTGGTCAACCTAGCTCACTCCAGTCGATCCTGCTTGCTCCCGTCAGCCCGCTCGCTCAGTCCCTGCTTGCTTCGGCCCAAAGATTTATTTATTATTATACACAAGTACACTGTAGCTATCTTCTGACACACCAGAAGAGGACGTCAGATCTCATTACAAGTGGTTGTGAGCCACCATGTGATTACTGGGATTTGAACTCAGGACCTCTGGAAGAGCAGTCAGTGCTCTTACCCGCTGAACCATCTCGCTGGCCCTGGGTTCCTCCCTTTTAGAGATTCCTTCCCCAATTTTACATCTTAGCCCCAAACTTAGATCTTTGGTTTCTGACCCAGTAGGTCTCCTTGTTTTCTGTCTGTTAGTTCTCTGTTGTCAGGTGTCTCCATTTTTTCAAGAGTCTTACCTCCATCTAGTTTTTGCCTGTGTTCTCACTACTCTCCAATGGACTTGGGTATTGCTTGGCTGATGGACTGACCCCAGGGCTGTGCTGGGTGAGCACTGAATGCAGCGCTGCCTCTCCAGCCTTTATGTTTGCTGTCCTCACTGCTGAGAACACTGCAGCTGGATAACCTGCCGTCATAAACAGACATGCTACCCTCTGTCTGCCGCCCTAGCCTCTCCTGCCTTTTACCTATCCTTATGCCTATGGTGTGCATGGGAGTTGTCATTGTCACTAGCAGAAGTCATAGTAATAGCAGTAATTACATTTTAACGTAGACTAGCACAGAGATGTACAAAAATATTATTCTGTTTTCCTTACATCTACTACAACAGTAGGTAGAAAGCAGTCTGAAGATTCATTGGTTTGTTGTTGGTGGTGGTTTTCAGAGACAGGGTCTTCCTGTGTAGCTTGAGCTCATCTTGAATGTCTGTCATCCCAACCTGCTTCTGGCTGGGTTTGTAGTCTTCTTGCCCATCTAAGTCTGTGTATTTTCCCTTTTGCTATTTTTGCTTGTGGATGATTCTTTTGAGATACAAGATCTCCTACATAGTGCAGCCTAGAGCTGGTCTTGACTGCTTTGAGTTTCTTATCTTGACTTTCCCAAGGGCTAGGATTATAGATTTGTACCACCATGCCTAAAATTTATACATTTCAGGTATCATTTGAACTTTTTATAACAAGCATACATAACGTAGTCCATCAGAAGAAGGCTTTTAAAAATTATTAGTATTGTACATTTTCACTTGAACGTAAGTATGCCTTCCTCTGGAAAAGCAAGTGCTGTGACTGCGGCACGAGCACAGTCATAGCATGCTTCACGCTTTTCTGTCTGAGGCTTCAGCCTTTGATAAGTCATTTACTCCATCATAAAGAAAGATATTAGGAGGCTCAGTGAGTTGATGTGATTGTGGAAAGAGACATTTAAGGTTGCATCACATTAGTGAAGACTATGCTTGCTGATACCGATAAGTTGGGATTACAAAAGGATTACAGTCATTTACGGTTACATTATTTTTCAAAGTAGTTGCAAACTGTTGTAGTCCTAAGCCCTTTTTATTCTTTCATTTTGAACCAAATAATGTAAATGCTGTGACTAGAGGGTAAAGTTATCCTTTGAACTGCGTGAGGAAGTCCGAATGCTGAGCTAGTCCATCCCTGAAAATCTTAGTCCCACTGATCAGCTCCATGTAAAAGGATTCCTCTTCTGGCTGTTTATTGCTTAAGGAGAGGTTAATTTCTGAACCCTTGTTTTCACTCTTGAGATGTTTAAGTCCTTTTGTGTCTAGCATGAAATCTATGCATCTTGACATCTGTTAAAATATACATTTTAGCTAAGAGCTGCAGTCATTGCTGACACTTATTGTTAAATAGGTGCTGTCCCCATCATCCGATGCTCAAGAGGAACGGCGGCAGAAATGGTGGCAGTGGTGAGTTTGCCTCTAGTACAAACACTGCTGTTTGCGGTGCTCTCTCACAAGGACTCTGGCTACTCAGGTTGTATGTCAAGTACCAATGACAGAGACTTGGTTACTTTGGGATTATTGCCAAAATAGAAGGCCGTCTTTGTGAATGTCTCTGCAGTAGAGTAAAATTGTCAGTTCCATGTGCTTGTCTGAATCTTCACTGCACTTTGTGACATGCACTTTTACATATTTTACACTTACCTTCCCCAAATTATTCCATATTCTTCTTTTTACTAGCAAGTGTTTATTAACAACACACATTTTTAATGTTCATGTTGAATTGAAGAGAATTTTCTTTAAAGATTAAAAAGGGACGGGGGGGGGGGGGAGGGGGGGCAGGCAGTGTTGGCACACGCCTTTAATTCTAGCCCTTGGGAGGCAGAGGCAGGCAGATTTCTGAGTTTGAGGCCAGCCTGGTCTACAGAGTGAGTTCTAGGACAGCCAGGACTACACAGAGAAAACCTTTCTTGAAAAAACAAAAAACAAAAACAATATATATATATATTAAAAGGGGGATTAGGGAAAGCAAAGATTTGCTTTTAAAAAAAAGTGTCCATGGCGCAGAAAGCCTGCTGTGTGGGCTCGACTGCCCGAGTGAGCCCTGGTGGAGGCTGATGTCCTTGTATGCTCCATCTCTGATCTGAGCTTGCTCTACCCTGCTCTTACTTTCTTCTTGCCCATGCAGATGAGTCTTCTTTATGTCAGTCATGCTTCAGAGAAGCTTGGTCGTACTGCCAAGTGCCATTGCTGACACCGGGATAGAAACACGCTTTTAAAATTGATTTCCTTGAATACAAGTTATAATGGTATTGAGATAATTAAAACCCTAAGATATTTAGGTTTTAGAATTACCACTTTGTAAAGAAAGTCCAGACTTCTTGATTATATAACTAAGACACATTGGATCACCTATATAACGTTATAAGAAAGTATTAATAGTTCATCTAAAATTTGATTTTCAGAAACTAGATAAAAAACTTCGGGAAAATCTAAGAGATGCAAGAAATAGCCTTTTCACTGGTGATCCACTTGGAACTGGCCAGTTCAGGTATTTATTTGCCTCTTGAGTCCAAACATGAGTTAATGTAATTGAAAATAAAATAAGAGTTTTTTTGTCTTGTTTTCCTTGTATGGTAAAAATACTGTTATCGTAAGAGAACGATTTCTTAATTTTAGATCTGACATTAGAATCAAGGTTTTGACTTAAAGTGAAGCATAGATAGATACCATATAGAAATTATCTTCTTTTGGTAGAAATGTCTCTATATGTTTCCATCTATACAATGCTTTTCATTTGCATGGCTTTCAAGGTTCAAGGCAATTTCTTCTCAGCTGTCAGTAATCTTCTTGGTGATAAAGAGGAATGTGTTGTTCCCATTTTCACACTGAGATACTAATAACTTGCAAGCTATTTCTGTCATTTAGCATAAACAAGTAATGCCAAAGATACTGACTGCTCAGTTTCTATCAAGTAGGAATATTAAAAAAAACATGAATAGTAGAGTGCATTTTGATTTTGTTTGTTTTCTTTTGTTTTTCTTTCTTTTTGTTGTATAGCCCTGGCTGTCCTAGAACTTGCTCTGTAGACCAGGCTGGCCTTGAGATTGGCCCGCCTCTGCTTCCCACACGGTCAGATTAAAAGCATGTGCCACTACCACCTGGCCTGAATTTTGACTCTTTTGTTTGTTTGTTTGTTTGGTTGGTTGGTTGGTTGGTTGGTTGGTTTTTGTTCTCAACCAGGTAATTTCTTGAAAGGAGCCGCTGCCACCGAGCAGCTGCTGTTCTTTTGTTTACGTAGAGTCTGGTTTTGTTTGTTTTGCTCTGTGCTGGGAACATAAAGTTTTCTACATTATCTTCAGTCATAAGTTGTGCTATAGTTTCTTTTCTGCTATAAATTTTGACTCTTAACAGAAGTAAAAACTATTGACATAAAGAAATAAACTCACCGAAATGTCTAAGAATTATCAAGAGGAGAGAGTTTTGTAAAGTGACTTCTTACCTACAGTTTTGATTAATTAGTAAAGCCTGTGGGGACAAATTATGTATAGCTGGGCGTGGTGGCATACACCTTTAATCCCAGCACTCAGGAGGCAGAGGCAGGCAGAGGCAGGCAGATTTCTGAGTTTGAGGCCAGCCTGGTCTACAGAGTGAGTTCCAGCACAACCAGGGCTACACAGAGAAACCCTGTCTCGAAAAACCAAAAAAAAAAAAAAAATTATGTATAGAAATAACATTTACTTATTCATATACTCTAACTTTGAGGGCTTCTTAACTATGAACTGCTCCTGTCTGTGGAGCTCACGATGGATTTGTGTTTAGTTATTTGGCCATTCCAACTCTCACATCATTGTATGCCCTCCTCAGCTTTCATTAATATTATTTCTCATTAAGGGGAAACCTTGGTTCTCACTGATTGGTTTTCAGACCTTACCTGATAGTCTCCTTTTTTTTTTTTTCAAGACAGGGTTTCTCTGTATAGCCCTGGCTGTCCTGGAACTCACTCTGTAGACCAGACTGGCCTCGAACTCAGAAATCCACCTGCCTCTGCCTCCCGAGTTCTGGGATTAAAGGCGTGCGCCACCACCGCCCCGCTGATAGTCTCCTTTTTATCATGCTGAGTTGTGTACCCTAGGGAACCAACTGTGTCTCCAAGTTGCTATTTTATTTAGTTGGGTAAACTTTAAAATTTTGATCTCATCATAATAATATAACATTTTATCATAGGTAATTGAATGTTTTTCAAGTTATTTTAATTAGCAATTTGTTGGATAGGTGTTAAATATGTTTAAATCCAACCATAGACTAGTGGTTATCAACCATCTTGATTCTGCTACCCACAGACATGTATGCTTCTTGAATCTAGTAATGTGTATTGTAGCACATCTAGAAGCATCTTGTAATGCTAAACTTACCATGCACAGGACAAACCATAATGAGCAAATTACATAGTCTCAGATGTTAGTAGTGCCGCCCACTGTTAAGAAACCCTGCCATAAGCCATCTTCCTCCCTTTCCAGTACTTTGGGATAATAAAACTGCAGTCGTAGTGATGCTCACTGACATTTAGCCTTGAGTCAGTGACCTCTGCCTGTGAGGTAAAGAGGTACTAATGTGGTCCTTGCACAGGAGGAGGCCTGTATAGCTAACTTGACCAGGTAGAGGAGACTTGTGAAAGGGGCATGCACTGCACAACAGGATGCCTCTAGGGGACATCACTAGCACTTGGTAACGCCTGGCAGGCAGACTCTGTGTCTCCATGTTGCTCTTGACCTAAATTGTGAAGATGGAATCAAATAGTTCATGAAATAGCATATTCCCTGTCCACTAAGTGAGTAGTTATTGCTGTGGCAAGTGTCTTCATTTTTCATATCATAAGGGGTTGGAGTTTTTTGATGCCCTCCTTACAAAGCTCCTTTTTTGAATTTGTGTTTATATTTGTAGGAAAAAATGTAATTTTAGAGTATGGAACTATCAAACATTTGAATAAATTTATGTGATACTGTTTTCCTCAAATTGTGTAATACCTATTCCTTTTTTGTTTTTTCAAAAAAATCTGAAATTTATATCAAAGAAGCAATTTCTTTGACTATAAAAATTATTCTATAAATGTATTTCTATAGATCTCTTCCTTTAAGAAATTCCTTTGAAACTTAAAGTCTAGTATTAAGGGGGCTGGAGATATGGCTCAGCAGTTAAGAGCACCTACTGCTCTTCAGAAGGTCCTGAGCTCAAATCCCAGTAACCACATGGTGGCTCACAACCATCTGTAATGAGATCTGATGCCCTCTTCTAGAGTGTCTGAAGACAGCTACAGTGTATTTACATATAATAAATAAATAAATCTTTTAAAAAAATAGTATTAAGTATTTGTTCATGATCATAACTGTAGTAGAAATGTTGTTTTACAGCTTTAATATCAACTGTTTGTATCAAAATACACTGACAGTACTAGAAAGTTTTGAATATGTACATTGTTGTCACAGTTATATAATGTTTTGACATATATTTGCAGCTTCCAAAGGCCTTTGTTAGTCCTTGTCGACAGAAATATTGATCTGGCAACGCCTTTACACCATACGTGGACATACCAAGCGCTGGTACACGATGTGCTGGTAAGAGAGTAAATTTAGCACTTCTTATTGAACTGTGATAAATTTAGTAGTTACTTTAATTTTAAACTAACAGTGTGGCTATAGGCACAAAGTTAAGAGGAGTAAAACTGAAAAATACGGATAAAATAATAGTGATTATAGGCGCTTGAGAAGTCTGTAGTTGTGAATTTATGATCTTTAAATAAAGGGTAATTAGTGGAATTATTGGCAGTTACGGGAAGGAAGCAATGAAGGAAATAAGCAGCCATATTTTTTTCATAAAAAGTAAGTAAAATTTAAAAATTGAAATCATTTTCCTTAGAGAGTAAAACTAATTACTTCCTTTTCTCTAGGATTCAGATAAACTTCATTTAATTGTAAAAAGGAACAGTATTTTCATGTTATCTAATGTTTTCTGAAGCAGTGCTTAAAAATGAGTATGTCTATGTTCATACTCATCAGCTACATGTTTATTTTATAATGTATAGAAATAAACCTTCAAAGGCAATGAAAAGAAAACATATGCCAAAATAGTTTCTTTAAAAACACTAGTAACATCACAGTAGTCTCCATTTTATAGACAGAAAAACCGAGAAGCAAGAGAATTTTCCAAGCATAGTGGCTCATTTTAGTAATCCCTGTACTCTGGAAGCTGTAGCAGGAAGATAACCCTGAGGTTCTCTTAGCTCAGATGAGACCCTGCCTGAGAGAGAGTTCCAAGAATCTGAACCCAGAACATTGACACTGAAACAAGTATTCTAGTTGATTGACTTCCAGGACTATAACATCATTACAAAGATTATATATAATGTCATATGAAAAGGAAATAGGAGGCATACAGCAGATAACTAACAGTGCATCTTTTTAAAGCCAAGATATTCTAAAGCATTTACTTAAGTAAATCACATTTAGGAAGAAACTGTTAATTCCACTACATACATAGAATCCTATGCTATGACTCTAGGAAGGATGTCAAGGAAATACGAGTGAATATCCTTTCAGTACAGAAGCAAAAGGAACCAAAGATTGAATGAATGGCTAGTTTGAATCTAGGCTTTAGCAATGATAAAAAGACACAAGTACTGCTGTCTCCCTGAAGCCGCTTTCTAGGGAGAAGAGACAGGCAGTAAACAAAGGAAACAAAGCTTTCAGAAGGTAAAAAAGTAAAATGCTGATGACCAGGACTGAGATTTTAAAACCAGACAGACCTCACTTGTAAGATGCAGCCAACTCGGTACAGACTACTCTAGCTAGAAAGGTTCAGGTGTGTTTGAAGAATGGAAGGGTAGCACACTAGCCACAGTGAGGTAGCATGGGAGTCAGGGGGAAGGAAGTGAGGTAGCATGGGAGTCAGGGAGAAGGAAGTGAGGTAGCATGGGAGTCAGGGAGAAGGAAGTGAGGTAGCATGGGAGTCAGGGAGAAGGAAGTGAGGTAGCATGGGGGTCAGGGAGAAGGAAGTGAGGTTACGTAGGACATAGGAAGTACAGTACATGAGCTCACGTGTCACGTGTCAAAACAGATTGAAATGAGTTTAAGGCAGAATTCGAAGAAAAATACTTTTTTTTTTTCCTGCCTAGAAAGTTGGGAAAGGAGAGTGATTGCTGGAAGGATAATGTGAGGTCCAGAAAAATGAGAGAAATTACCACATTTTTGTGAACCAATGGGAATGATCAAGAAAACATTTAATGATGCAGGAGATAAGACTGTCCAGCAGGGAGCAACAGTGAGTCATATAGACCGTAGCATTAACATTTGGACCATTCTTTGTTGTGCAGACCTCATGGACATTCTAAGATAATTTGTGAACATCCCTGACCTTGATCAATCCTCAAAGTTTCTTTCCATCACACCAATGTTTCCTGGGGAAGAGGTAGAGTGGGGTAATATCTGCCTCTGATAGAGAGCAGTTATTAGTTAAGTGCCTAGAGAAGTGAGGTTTAGGGAGGAGGGGCAGGCCAGTTGGGAGATAGCAAAAAGAAGACAGTCCCAGGTCCAGAGCTGTGTGAAGGTAAAAGAAAATTATCTCATGCGGAAAGAGGTAGCCCTTTGGAGTTCAATTAGAGAACAAAACCACAGAAGTTTAGAGAGATACCCAAAATGGCTTTTCTCAATGACCGAGTTTCAGAGATTTTTAACAGCAAGATTTTCAGACCTGAGTTCCAATGGGAGATGAGATCTGGTGGCCGGAGAGAAACATACAGAACGGGCAGGTTGAGCATTTAGTGGGCTCGAGTCATGCTTTATCAGTAGCCCTAGTGCTGTGCAGAGGGACCCAGGGCTCTAAGGGTCTGAGCAACGCATGCCGTTTAGGGATCATCTCCCCTGTCAGCGGTGGTATGGGAGCTATCGAGAGCACTGAGATATCTTGAGGTCCTTCCTTCCTTCCTTCCCTTCCTCCCTTCTCTCTCTCTCTCTCTCTTTCTTTCTTTCTTTCTTTCTTTCTTTCTTTTTGACAGTTTTTCTGTATAGTCCTATTGTCAACTCAAAAATACACCTACCTCTGCTTAAAGGCATGTGCCACCACCACTGGGCTAGGATCCTTTCTAACTGCTACATTTAAAGCATTATTGGACTCCTTGACTCTCTTAGATGTAGGACATTGAAATATAAAATTCTGTACATATGAGAAGGAAGCCATAGAAAATCCTGTATGTATGGGAAGAAAGACATATATGTACATAATTTCAGCAGAAAAGATTACTGCTGAGTACTTGTCAGAAGACAGGAACAAAGACCTGCCCAGGCACACACTGCCCAAGACTCACACTGGCCTATTGCGATGAGATAGAGTGAGGAATGGAAGGTTTCATGCTGCTCAGTAGGCTTGCTCATTGCCCACTCTGTCAAGTTAGAACACACTCTAGGTCGTTATTAATTAGTAAAAGCTTAGGACAAAGCAAACACGGTGCCTCCCAAAGTCACTTTAGAGCTAGAGGCAGAGAGGAGTGAGTGGAGGCTGTTATTTTTCCTTTGATTCATCGCCATATGATACTTTGCAGCCTCACAGAGGTTGGTTATAATAAACCACACAAGGTTTGGTGACCTTCTTCTGCTAGTTTTAATGCAGTTTTTTTGTTGTTGTTTGTTTTTGTTTTTCGAAACAGGGTTTCTCTGTGTAGCCCTGGCTGTCCTGGAACTCACTCTGTAGACCAGGCTGGCCTTGAACTCAGAAATCCGCCTGTCTCTGCCTCTGCCTCCTGAGTGCTGGGATTAAAGGCATGCGCCACCACTCCCGGCCTTTAATGCAGTTTTTAAATTTTCATTTGTTGTTGAGTTTTTTGAGACAGGTTCTCACATCATAGCCGAGGCTGATCTGGGACTGCCTCAGCGGCCCTCCTGCCCTTGCTACAGATTATAACTCTGCCATTATTTCTTTTTTAAGCTCAAGGATGGTTTTATTAATTTAAAAAGAAAACCTCTGGGGATTGTTGGCTGTACAGCTTGACAGTGTGCAGAGGAGAGCTGAGGAGAGGAGAGGAGTAGAACCCCGCCATGAGAGTTAAGCTGTCATGCCACAGCCATGATGGGAGCCCAGGGACCAGCAGAAGCTCCCGTGGGACCTGCTTGTGTCTGAAGGAAGGCTGCAAAGGAGGAAAGTCGCCACAGAGAAAGATAAGGGAGACCCAGCAGAACCTAACAGAGCTTTAGGGACCCTTACTTACTGATTTTTTTTTTAAACTACTTTGGAATTTTCAGTCTTCAGAAGTCTTCATAATTAATACCTTTTGTCTCCACAAGATGGAGTAAAATGTCTACGTTGGTAACAAGGTTGACGTTTGATTTTTTTTTTTTTAATCATTTATGTTGGCCTGAAACATCTAAACCATTGATAATTATTTCTATATTAGATCTTGGAAACAACTTTGATAATTGAGACAGCTTTTCTGTATGTCAAAATGGTTAGTTTTTAAATTTAAATGGAAAATATACTCTTCAGACAAAAAATCTTTGCAACATCCTTCTCCGTTTTTGAGAATATAAGAACCAATAAATGCTTAGACAGTGCAGGGCTTTCAGAGCCTCAGCCTTGGGCGGGCAGATGTGGCTGTCCACCAAGCAAGAGCGCTTGCCCTTGCGCTTGCCCTTGCTCGGCAGTGCACAAGCTTCGGCTTGGTAGCTTTCCTCTCACTGAGCTCTGTCCTCCAGATCTCAGGAGTCTCCTGTACCTTTCACACACCAGTAGTGACGGTAACTCCTGTGCTGTGTCCTTCCACATCCTAATTGTTTAGTGATCATTTTCTATCCCTGTTTTGAGACCTGGTCTTCGTGTGTAGCCCTGCTAGGGAACTCACAGCAGTCCTCCTGCCTCAGCCTCCAAAGTGCTGGGATTCCAGGCTTGAGTCGTCATGCTTATCTCATTGTGCCCTTTGTGGTTGTTTTCTGGGTTCATTTCCTCTCCCCACTTGCTATTGTTGACTGAAGTTTTGTGGTTCTAAAGCAGTACTTTATAATCAGTGTATTATCATCTGCCAATGTAAATTTGGATTTTTTTTCTAGAAGTCACACTAAAAAGATAAAAAGGAGCAGATGAAATTTATTTTAATAATATTTAATAATCTAATGTGAATTTTAGCTCAACAATCAATCAATTTATAACATTAATATTTTATATTCCTCCTTTATAAATGTGATTCTATTAATTCAGAGTGTTTTTATAATTAGATCCATAGCATAGATTCTATCCAGTTCACAGATCCTAGGGTTATGAAGAACTCTCTAAATAAAAGTGAGCAAACTTTCTAGAAACATTGCTGACAGAGGATTCCTTGGGTTCTGAACTAAAATAAAATATATTATGCTTACCAGTATAATCAACATTCACCTCTTAGTTCGATTATAAAACTCTTAATTCCTGTGGTATTTTTGCTCCTTGCTCTGTCTATATGGTCAGTGGAGCTCTGTTCATGTTCACACAGAGATTCAGGATGATGAAACCATCTCAGTCCATACACTCATATCACTATGGGAAAGAAAAACATTGTGGGTTACATTTCATTTAAGGCACATTTCAAATAAAAACAGAATCAAAGTATAGGGTTGTGGGTCAGTGGTAGAGTGTGCTTTTTAGAATGGGTGAGACCTTGGCTTCACTTTCTAGTACCACAATCCTCTCATGATGCCCCTTAGCAATCGTCCAGCTTCCCTGATTTCTGCCTAAGATCCTCCCGCCTGTAGTAGAAGCAGCCCGTAGTCACTTTTCCTGAGATCTCACATAGCTGCTTGGCTTTTCTCCCTCCCAAGCATGGCAAACTCTCTCTCCTCTCTTCTCCTCATCTTGCCAGCTTGTCTGCAGGGACCTGGAAGGCCTGCCTATTCCTTCTGCCTAGCAATTGGCCTGTGGCATCTTTACTGATAGAGAAATAACCAATGAGGGAATAGGACCTAGTATCAGGACCACCCTACATGCCAACTTATGGGCTCTTACCAAGCTCAGTAGGTAGCATGCTTCTTGAGATAGAAGATTGCTTAATATTTGTGTATAATTGAGTTCTCAGAAATAGAGTGCAGTGCCTTAGCACTTTCCTGGATGTTGTTAAAGGCATTGTCTCCCCTGGCCACATAGCTTACCTACAGCTGCCTCTGGGGTATCTGCAACTATACAAATGTGCAAACTGTCTTTTGCTTAGAACAAAACTAAAGTTTTAGTGTCTAAAACTTAGCCTCATTGGAATTAGTTTTGGGAAAGACCTTTGAAGATCTTGTTTTTTAAGATAATGATTTAATTAATCAGAAAATCAGTGGAAGCTGTTGTAGATGTTGCCATTTGACTGAAAACCTGATATGTTTGCCTATTGATTCATTTTATGGAAGCTATCTTTTCTCTTTTCACTGCCTTTGGAAAAAAATGAAGAAACTTAGTCTTTTTTGGTTTGTTTGTTTGTTTGTTTGTTTGTTTGTTTGTTTTGAGACAAGGTTTCTCTGTGTATCCCTGGCTGTCATGGAACTCACTCTGTAGACCAGGCTGGCCTCAAACTCAGAAATCTACCTGCCTCTGCCTCCCAAGTGCTGGGATTAAAGGCATGCGCCTCCACAGCCCGGCAAAATTTAGTCTTTATTTAACTAATAAATCTTATCTGAAAGAAATAATTATGATTTACAGGAAAGTCATTTGTCAACTCTGGATGCAAATTATCGCACTTCTTCCTATTTCCTTTCTCACTGATGGTGCTGCAGACCCCATACTATTTAACTCTCAGATGCGCTTTGCTCTAGAAGAGTTGCGTTCGGGGCCATGCATTTCTTCTGTCCTGAATGGGCAGGGCCAGGATAGGAGCAGCTCCTTGAGAGACTAGAGAAATCATAGGTGGTACCCTCATAGGCGGTACCCTCATAGGTGGTACCTCACGTACTTGTGTTGTATCTCCTTCCATCATTATCCAGAAGCTTGTGTTCTCACTTCCTGTGTGTATTTCTTTATCATTGGTTAATATAAGGATCATTTAGTGGAAGCTACTGTGGTTAGTATGAAAACGTTGGTTATTGATACTTTACTTTTGGCTCCTAAGTACATATTCAATAAACTAGCTGTTCAGTGATTACCATAACAGCATTTGAAATTAAAAATGTTGTAAATTCTTGCCCAAATGAGAATTATTTATATTCTGCATTGCTTTGTCACATATGAATATACATACATACATACATACATACATACATACATACATCTTAGCCCAGACTAAGTAGGTGTCATCTGCTGTTCCAAGTAATGGTGCTCACTCACATTAGCTGTCTTTGGCTGTCCAGATAGATTTGCCTTAGCTTGTGGGAGGAGAACCAGATTGCTGAAGGCAGTGGTGTTAGCACTTCCCTGTGGGCTTTATTTATATCTGGTCATTTGAGGTCCCATTGTCCATCCTTTCTGATCTGTCAATGGCAACAGTGTAATTTCTGTGTGTTATAAACCATTTGTGTTGTTTTTTATTGGTGTCCAAGTGTTGTTTCTTTTATATGATTGAGCTGAGCACAAATTGTTCTTCCCAGTTTTTGAGATCAAAATTAACTTTTTTATTTGCCTTGTTATTTTATAAACAGTAGGAATGTTCTTTCTGCTATTATGTTATTTCTCAGAACTCTTGGCATCTTTCATTCCTTGGTTATTTTGTGTTTTGAGTACTCTTGTCAATACTCAGTAATAATATGCTCTCCTATTTTTAGAGCAGCAGGTTCCTAACAAGTGACTTGTATTTGAATGAGCTGTGTCATCACCATGGAAATGGTCCTTCACTAGAAATCCGTTAGTAAAGCTTAGCAGTTTAAAGATGCTTACCTTCCGTGTCTTTTGTTTTCCTAGGTAACTTTTAAAAGCCAGGCTTCTCAGATACAACTCTCAGTTAATTTTGATCTCAAAAACTGGGACTAGATACTATGACCAAGGCAACTCTTAAAAGGGCAATATTTAATTGGGGTTGGCTTACAGGTTCAGAGGTTCAGTCCATTATCATTAAGGCAAGAGCATAGCAGCATCCAGGCAGACATGGTGCAGATAGAGCTGAGAGTTCAACAGCTTCATCTGAAGGCTGTTAGTGAAAGACTGGCTTCCAGGAAGCTAGGATGAGGGTTTTATATCCCACACCCACAGTGACACACCTACTCCAACAGTGCCACACCTTCTAACCATGCCTCTCCCTGGGAGAGGAGGGGATGCTCTGAAATGTGTTAGTAAATGATAAAGAGATACAAAGTGTGCATTTGCGATAAAATAAAACTGTTGTCTATAAAGAAAAGTACTTTTCTAAGGCGAAACTATGATTTTTCTGTATGTGTAAATTTGAAATTTTAATTACTTTCATTAAAATTCAGCACAATGAGAGCACATTTATGAATAGTGGTGGTTGGAAGGGCACGTGTTCAGAATTAGTCTGTATTGTGCTTGGAAATACTAGAAAGGGCAGCCACACTATTTGCCTTGTCTAGGAAACATGGCTCCTAAACTGAGAAAACAGTTATTTAAACAAGTTTACTCTTCCCTAGGATTTCCACTTAAACAGAGTCAATTTGGAAGAATCTACAGGAGTGGAAAATTCTCCAGCTGGTGCTAGACCAAAGAGGAAAAACAAGAAGTCTTATGACTTAACTCCAGTTGATAAATTTTGGCAGAAACATAAAGGAAGGTAAATGAGAAAATATCACTAATTAAAAAGTTTATCCTTGAAACAGAGCTGAAGTTCCACCTGACCTAAGACACAACACAGAGGTCATTGAGTGACCCAACAGGGACAACTCTAATTAAACATGGATGAGTGTCAGTTTGCTCCATTTCTTCCTGACTCCTTTAGCATCATCTCTTCAGAAGCTCAACCTGCAAGTTGCACAATCTTTCTCACCTCTGGTGCCAGTTACATGGTGTCTGATAGAAAAACTCTGGGGTCATATTTTCCTTTTTTTGTATGTTGTCCCTAATACAAACGCCATGCTTTATATCTTGGGAGCAGAACCTAAGTCTAAAGACCAGAGATATATTCAGTCATCAGAAACAATGAGTGAGAAGATTAATTACAGTGTTTTGCCACATGATGTTGTAGACCAGACCAGTGTGGACATCCTATTGCTGTGTCTTTTTACCTGATGGGGTCAGTAACTGGTGTAAAAGTTTCTAGTTGCCATTACGTCCAGAGAAGTCATTCCAAACAAAGAAAAGGGTATTCTTGTTTGGTTTGGGTTTTTTTTTTTTTTTTTTTTTTCTTTTTAGAAATAGCACAATGTTTTTCATTGATTTTTGGAAGCATCTTAAATATGTGTCTATAAAGATACAGGTCTGTCTGTGTTTATGATCTGGGTGCTTTAAGGCCTCATTGTATTTAAAGAGAAGTAGAAGATAGTAGTTTAACATGATGGGGGGTAATATTTATTTTTATATTTAGAACGTAAAAAACTAAAAGAAAGCCATGTATCTGTAACAGAGATTTGGCTTCTCAACAAGAGTTGTTAATGTCCTTTTCTGACTATGGTAGCTTGAGATACTATTAAACTATTTTAAATAATATTCTTTACTTTGGAATTCAATGTGTACATTTCCTTCTGTAATCGTGGTATACATGAAATAACATATCATCAGAGAGGCAATAAGAGATGGTAGAAATGTTCTTCTTACCATTAAGGATACTAAGAGTACTGAATTAATACTGAGCAATTTAAAAACTGATGTCATTTATAGTTAAATGACATCTGATAATTTTGGTGGTAATATTTAGCTAATGCTTAATAGATTTGACTTATTTGTATTCCTTTGATTTTCAGTCATGTAAGTAAATAAAAATATTTTTGTTTAAACAGTATATAGCTGAAAAATGTAATCTCATTAATGAAAAGGCTTTTAGCTATAAAATTTATTCAGATTTATGATTATGATACATATTTTAAATGACAGTTTTATTTATGTTTGCTGTTTTATATCCATGTTTACATAAAATATATTCAAAGCTATACATGTTTTCAAGATAATAATCTTATTTATGTTTTAAAATACACACATAAAACATGAATCTTTTACTATCATGCTCATAGTTAATCTTGTGCTGTTTCAGTCCATTCCCAGAAGTCGCAGAATCAGTCCAACAAGAACTAGAATCTTACAGAGCACAAGAAGATGAGGTCAAACGACTGAAGAGCATTATGGTAAGATTCTGCTTGCACAAATACTAGGCAGGAGTTAGCAATACCTTGAGGCAAAATTTTCCAGTGACTACAAGCTCACTAGACGCAAACACTTTATAATTATCAGGATGCAAAGGAAAAAACAAACTTTTTTTTTTGGTTTTTTGAGACAGGGTTTCTCTGTGTAGCCTTGGCTATACTGGAACTCACTCTGTAGACCAGGCTAACCTCGAACTCAGAAATTCGCCTGCCTCTGCCTCCCAAGAACTTGGATTAAAGGCATGCGCCACCAACAAACTTTTTAATCTATAATAATTTTATATGAAGTAGGCAAGCCAGATTGCAAAGCCTTTATAAAAGTTTTACAGCCTGATTGACCTTTCATATATCTTAAGTTTAAACTTATTTTGAACAACATCTGAATAGATCTATAATAATGTTGTTTTGTCTTAAAATAATTCTCAGGAGGCAGGGAGAGGTGAAGTCCCAAAACTTCACTAGGCAGGGTTTGCAAAACAAAAGAAATGCCACACAAGCCTCACTGAGGCTGCTCTGAGCTTTGCTCCACTTGCAGTGAGGACAGATTCTAGAATTTTAAAATTTCTTTTATAATATTAGAATATATTCATAACTTTTGGAAAGCAAAACCCAATTTTAAACAATCTATTCTCTTTAAAATCAATACCAAAATCATCACTTTCACATTATGAAGTTTGGCTGCCAATTCTTATATATGAATGCATGACAGTGCAGCTTTTCATACCCCATCAAAGAGACATTGTTTTAAATTCTATCCTTTATAAGTCTAGTTTCTAGAATAAAAATTACACAAAATATGATCCCAATTTAGAAGTATCTTTAAAGGCCTGTTTTCCTGGGTTGGCCCATGCCACATATTGTTTAGAATGACTCAAGCCCTGAGTTACCAATTTTAAGCTAACTTTCCGTTACATGCATAAAGCTGTTGGCTCCTTTAAGAGCTGCTTGTGTAGGTATTAGCCCCTAGTAGTGCTTTTCCAGCTGTACTTGACTCCCAGCCACAGTGAAGTGTAACTTATCAGTTTCTGCTGTGCAAATTGAGACTGTCTTTTAAACAAGTTAAACTAAATCAACGGATGGTCAGCCAGCAGTTAAAGTTTTAACCATTTTTTTTTCAACATGAAACATAAAACAACAGTCATTCAGACAACGAAACAAAAAACATATATGAATTGACACATGGATAGATTGGTGCACCAAACACAAACAACACAAAGAATTTAGAGAACTTGATGTAACCAAATCTAAAAGTGTCTCCTGTAGGAGCCAGAGAGAAAGCTAGACGTCTCTGGATTTCCCCCTGACCCTGGGAGAGTTCTGAAATCCATTTTCCTTCTCTCTTGAGGGAGAGTTCTGAAATAGCTTATTTTCATTTTCCCTCTTTTTTGCTAAAAGGTCCCAAACAGGGGATAACTGCTTTTCTGAAACCTATTCTCTTTCTTTCTCTCTCTGATGTTCAAATTCTAATTCTTTATCTCCTTCTTCTGGGAATTGTGCCAGAGAAGGGAGAGGAGTCACAGTGGCAGCTTCTGGTAGTGTTGCTCCCCAGTGCCCTGCTTTATCAACTTTCTTAATTACTCCTCAACTTGTCAAATTTTTTCATTTATATACTTACCATTCCTACTTCTGGGAATTAAGAAAAACATAAATGTACTTGAGCTAAGAGTTTTTCTAACACCTGTTATTTTGTTTTTGTAGTTTTGTTTTTTACTCTTTTTATTTATCTCATTTTAAACCCTATTCCTCCAACCTGGAGCAGCTCTTGGCTGTGAACAAATTTTCTTAACCCATATTCCTCCTGTCTTGAAGGATTCCTTGAGATCCCTTTAAAAACAATTCATGTTTACTTAATGCTTGTCCCATAGTCTAGTCATTCTTCCTACCTTTCTCAGATCTGTCTCACGGTGCGGGTGACACTGTGGCGATCTCTTCACTCACCCCCTAATGAGGCGGCCATCCAATGCGAACCTTCACTCACCTCCTGAAGAGGTGGCAGTTCAATGCGAGCCTTCACTCGCTTCTTGATGAAGCAGCGGCTCAATGAGAAAAGTGGTCTCTCTCAGACCCCAAACCCAAAGCCCCACTTTGGGCGCCAATTTGCCCCGGACTTGCAGGGATAATCAGCAGGGACCAGGGGCTGGAGAGAGAGAGTGGGAGGGACAAGAGATAGGAAGAATGAGAGCAAGTCAAATCATACTGATCAAGCTCCGCAAACTTTATTCAGGAGTGGCAATATAAGCATAAGCAAAAGGAGGCTCCAAGGGAGGGGGGAAGAGCCCAGGGGCTAAACTGGTAGCTCCTAGAACCTTTCTGTAGTTGTCAAAATGTGTATGCTTACCCCCTAAAGGATACTGTTTATGCTCGGTGACCCAACTTGTTATTGCTTATCAGTAATCTTTGGCATGTTTTGACTTTTCTGCTTGGGCCTGACAATTTTAAAGTTGTAAGAGCCTTTTCATTCCTTCACAGGGACTAGAAGGAGAGGACGAAGGTGCCATCAGCATGCTTTCTGATAACACTGCTAAGCTCACATCAGCTGTCAGGTAAGCAGATAGTATGTTCTTTTGCAGTCTTAAAAATCTGTAATAATCTTAACAATAGGGAACAGTAGATAATAGCAAATGTACCTCTAAGTTTGAAGAATGGAATGCTTTGAACACATTTGGGCTGATTTCTGTTCTCCTCAGATACAGCAGGGTAACTACCTCTGTGAATAGTTTCAAATTTTCAATTTGAGTAATTTTACTAGGAAAATAGTATTAGTAATAAAGTAGGGCCAGTCATCATTAATTTTGCTATTGCTATTAATTCAGTTGAAGCAGGTTTTCAATACATTTAGAACTATAGGTAAAAGCATGTATCCAATAATCTTTTTTTATTCTAAACTTCTAAACATTATAAACAGAATATGAAACTATAGAAGTAATGTGTTATCTCTAGACTATTGTAAGATAACCACTCACCTGTATTAAAGTGATGTCGGTGCTGAGTTCAAGCCTAGAGATTGAGTTCAGTTGGCAAGTTAATTTGTCACTTCGATTCAGTGGTCTGAGTTCCTTCCCTCATGAAGCACCAGACAGGGGTTTTATTAGCGTCTGCATTATTGTCTTTAAAATTTTGTGGTTAATTTTCAATTTTTTGTACTTATAGTTCTTTGCCAGAACTCCTTGAAAAAAAAAGACTTATTGACCTCCATACAAATGTTGCCACTGCTGTTTTAGAACACATAAAGGTAAATGTAACTTTTTCCATCCACAATGCACTGATGTCTGTTCATTATCTCACCAGGCCTCTTAATGCTGTTAGGGTGTGATTACAGAGAGCAGCAGGGCTGTGTTGATTCTCTCAGACCGCAGGAGGAGGCCACTTTGCTGCTTATGTTGGAATGTGCTGTTGTCTCTCTGCAGTGTCTCAGTACTGTCTCTACATCTGCTGTGCTCATCCCGTTAACACACAGCCATGTATCCAGCCATGGGCAGTGCAGATTAACTTCATTTCATTTAGTTTTGTGTGTTGGTTTTTGTGTTTTGAGGTGGTTTTGCACTGTAGCTCAGGCCTTCAAACTCACTGTCCTCCTGCCTCAGCCTTATTAAATCCTTTTCTGTTGTACTTATGATTATTATTTTTCTCTCTGTACTTGTTATCATTGACCAAAGTTCAGTGGTTATACAGCAGTGGGTTTTAAACAGAATATAATCAGTTGCCAGTGTAGTTTTAGATTTTTAAAATAGTCGCATTAAAAAGGCAAAAGCAATTAGTAAAATGTATTTTAGTCATATATTGTACATAATCTTATATTAAAATATTTGTATTTCAATATATAATCTGTCTAGAACATAAAATATTTTATATCCTCTTTTATAGATGAGATCTGATCATTTTATATTTAGAGTCATATCTCAATTCCTAACAGCCTCAAACTCTGTCTTCCTAACGTCACCTCCCAACCCTGAGATTATGTACCACAATGCCCAGTGTAGAAATTCTTTTTGATATGGTACTGTCTAAAATACATACTAATTACATCACTCATTTGTGTAATTGTTCTAAAATTTTTGGGTTTAGATGACTATTAACTTAAAAGCACCTTTGTTCCTTTCATGTGACAGTGATTTTTGAAGCAAATTTATTGGAGCTTACAAATATTGTGTTCATAGTTCTTTTTCTTACTTTCTTGCTTAATGAATTCTTCAGCATTTGGTGTTACTAGTTCTCAAGACATCCAATGTTAAACCCAATGGCCAAATGGCAGGACTCGACATGTGAATCACTCTAAAGGAGAAGTGTATATGCTGCTTAAAGATGCAAAAAGTACATTGATTTTGTTTTGTTTTGTTTTGTTCTTTGAGAAGGGACCTAGACATTTTATTGGTTGATGATTTAAAAGCCCAAAGGCTAGAAAAGAATCCATAGATATAGACATTGTGCAGTGCGGTGCTCCAGCCGGCATAATTCCTGTTAAGCTGATACCTTCATATTATTGATATAAATTTTTTTCACATTCTCACACATATAAAATTGTGCAGTCTGTCAGTGTTTCTGTTGGTGTCTCCACGTCTTTGTGTTGCATCTCTGTGAAATGGCGAAACATCTGTTCTACCCATTTATGTGAGGTCATTGAATTACAGTTATGCTGAGTAAGTCACATATAAGTTACCCTGATATAAAAAAAGTCTATTAGTGTAGAAAAGTTAAAATGTTTTTGTTTTGTTTTTTTCTCTCAAGAGTCATCTTTTAATTTTGGCTATTTTTTTCCAACTTTTATTAGATATTTTCTTCCTTTACATTTCAAGTGTTATCCAGAAAGTTCCCTATACCCTCCCCGCTCCTGGCCCTGCTCCCCTACCCACCCACTCCTACATCTTGGCCCTGGTGTTCCCCTATACTGGGGCATATAAAATCTGCATGACCAAGGCGCCTCTCTTCCCAATGATGGCCAACTAGGCCATCTTCTTCTATATATGCAGCTAGAGACATGAGCTCTGGGGGTACTAGTTAGTTCCTGGTTTTGGCTATCTTTTTAAGGTTCCTAATCAATCAATTCTTTTTTATTAGCAAAAAATATTATACCTTTTAAGTGTTCTCAGAGCATTCTGAATATTAGAGCTCTAGAAATTACTGATCATTTAAGAATATGTACAGATTCTTATAAGTAGGATTAAATAGTTGAAGTAGAAGTCAGTATATTGAATGAATTTATACATTAAAGTTGTTTCCATATTTTGAAACAGATTAAGAGCAGCCTCCACAAATATCAAATCATACTAAAGAGATTATAAACTCCAGTAGGTGCTGGGGAAGATGGCTCAGAGGGAAATCCCATGCGAGCATAGGAACTTGAAATCAGCTCCCCATAGCCCATTTAAAGCCATGTGCAGTCTCATGCATCTGTGACCTTGGTGAGTGAGATGGGAGGCGAGGACGAGGGAACCCTCAGAAGGTTGCAAGTCAGCTACCTGGACCTCCATGCACCCCTGGCACATCCACACACCTGCACTGTCACCTGTAATAAGGGCACACACACTAAAAACTCAAAATAGTTCCTAAGTATTTATAGTTTGTTTATGTCTAAATTTTCCAGCCACCAATATTTCTTAAGTACAGGGTGATGTAACTGTTTGGATAAAATTCCTATCAGAAAAGTTTTCTAAACCTTTTAAGAAAAACATTACTTTATGTCACATTATAAAAGATACTAGTTGGCCAGCATGGTAGTTGCATGCCTTTAATCTCAGCACTAGAGAGGCAGAGACAGGTGGATTTCAGAGAGCTTGAAGCCAGCCTTGTCTACATAACCATTCTTGGCCAGCCAAAACAACATGTATATAGTGAAACTCTTTAAATGTGTGTGTGTTAATTAATATATGTGTGTGTGTACATATACATTGCTGACATTGTGTCTTAATCCAGGGTAAATTATGTGATATAAGAATGTAGTAGTGTTATTCACACTTATGGATTTCATGTGGCTGTTTTGTGAGGTAGTTTTAGTGGCCAAGGATATGACATTAAAATATAATTTAATGAGAGCAGTTCCAGTAAGCTAGTGTGGTCTAGGTTTATAGCCTTCTAGTTATTCTTTTTTTTTTTTTTTAAGATTTATTTATTATTATATCTAAGTACACTGTAGCTGTCTTTAGATGCACCAGAAGAGGGCATCAGATCTCATTACGAATGGTTGTGAGCCACCATGTGGTTGTGGGATTTGAACTCAGGGCCTTCGGAAAAGCAGTCGGTGCTCTTAACCACTGAGCCATCTCTCCAGCCCCCTTCTAGTTATTCTTAACCTAAGGATTTAGAGTAACTAAGGTAGAAAGATCACTTGTTCTTTCAACAATAATAACAGGTTTTCATAGGGCCTGTAACAGAAGTTGAAGGTACACATTCTTTTTTTTTTTTTTTTTTAATTATGGTGGCTGGCAGCCGTGCTTGGCTTGGGAACTCAGATTTTTCACGAACTATTCCTTTTTTTTTTTTTTTTTTCAATTTTTATTAGATATTTTCTTCATTTACATTTCATATGTTATGCCGAAAGTCCCCTAAACCCTCCCCCATCTCCCGCCCTGCTCCCCTACCCACCCACTCCCACATCTTGGCCCTGGTGTTCCCCTGTACTGGGGCATATAAAGTTTGCATGACCAAGGGGCCTCTCTTCCCAATGATGGCCAACTAGGCCATCTTCTTCCATATATGCAGCTAGAGACATGAGCTCTGGGGGTACTAGTTAGTTCATATTGTTCTTCCACCTAAAGGGTTGGAAACCCCTTCAGCTCCGTGGGCACTTTCTCTAGCTACTCCCTTGGGAACCCAGTGTTCCATCTAATAGTTGACTGTGAACATCCACTTCTGTGTTTGCCAGGCACTGGTATAGCCTCACATGAGACAGCTATATCAGGGCCCTTTCAGCAATAACTTGCTGGCATATAGAATAGTGTCTGCATTGGGTGGCTGATTATGGGATGAATCCCTGGCTGCAGCAGTCACTGGTTGGTCCATCCTTTTGTTTCAGCTCCACACTTGATCTCTGTAACTCCTTCAATGTGTGCTTTGTTCCTAATTCTAAGAAGGGGCGAAGTGTAGACACTTTGATCTTCATTCTTCTTGAGTTTCATGTGTTTAGCAAATTGTGTCTTGGGTAATCTAGGTTTCTGGGCTAATATCCACTTATCAGTGAGTACATGTTATGTGAGTTCTTTTGTGATTGGGTTAGAAGGTACACATTCTTATTTCAGCTTTCCTTCTCTCTTGTTTGAGAGAACAGTACACATGTTTACAAACAAGATGGCTAGCTAGTAACAATAGAAACTGAAAATCCTTATCAGAAATCTTACCTTAACAATATGCTGCCCTGTGTCTGAGAAAAGTGAAGTCATAAAGAAAGGATTAATTTTATTCAGTAAGCTGAAAAATATGGAAAAAAAATACTTTTAGGAGCAGTGCAAAGAGATAGGTGAGTGGCAGGCCTTCCCTGTGTATACATGTCTCTATTGTTTTTATTTACTTTTGTACTGCACACAGACATTACATTTATGTATACACATATGCCACAGTGCACATGTGGAGGTTAGAAGACCGTTGTCAGAAATCAAATGTCCTACTGTGTGGGTTCCAGGAATCAAACTGAGTCCCTAGGCTTGATAGCAAGGGCCTTTACCCAGTGGGCCATCTTGCCAGTCCCATTTTTAGTTTAACTGTGTGAGTATTTCATGGCTGTAAAATTGTGGCCTTGTGCTCCACCATACAGGAGTGAGTTGTAAAGACTGTTGCTGGCTTCCTGTTGCTCGTACAGGAAATCCATTCCTTGGTTGACTTATTACTCAGCTTCTATTCTGTTGTGCCCTGGTATGTTCCAACTGAAAGCAGCTGACTCTGTGTCCCCAAATCACTTCAAACTTAGTTCAGAAACAAAATACAAAGACATGAAAATAAGGTGCATTGCTTGTTGGAAAGAGTCTTGAAATAACATGACTTGGGTAACTTCTGTTCAGTTAAGTGAAATGTGTGGATCCACATGCCACAAAAGTAAGCACAGCGTGACTACCTGGTCCCCTTTCAATCTGTTGGCCACTTAGATCATTCTGATGTGACCAAAGTAGTAAACTGGGGCTGGAGAGATGGCTCAGCCACTAAAGGCTAGGCTCACAACCAAAAAACAAAAGTAAGAAATTCAAGTCTCTGTAAATAAACATTTGGTTATACATGTAATGATTAAAAAATAGAAATTTGTTAGCAAGAGACTCTTACTATATTTTATTCCTTACTATATTTTTACCTAGTGTTTATTTTGAAATAGGCAAGAAAACTGGATGTCTATTTTGAATATGAAGAAAAAATAATGAGCAAGACTACTCTGGATAAGTCCCTCCTAGACGTCATATCCGACCCTGATGGTATGTGCCGTATCCTGGGAGTGTTTACAGGGACGGATCTAGTGTTTCAGTCCAGGCAGAATTTAAGTAGAATTACTGTATTAGTCAGGAATTCTTGTATTAATTATAAGAGCTATTTTATGCTGAAAAATTTTCAACATAACAGTTCTTAAAAATGGAAAATGTTTTTTTTTTCCTTTGGTAGTGTGTTTAAATACTTTGTATTCGTTTTTTAATGTGATCTATATGGCCTTCAGTTCCCACTCTCTCCAGAAGATTTGAATGAGTGACATTGTCTCTGCCTCACTGTGGTTTATCCAGAGAGTATATGGGGAATGCAATAAGACTGAGTTCTAGTCTAAATGTTCAGGAATATACTTTAAAAACAGTGTGGAGTGCTTCAGAAACTGCAGTGGGGACATGGCTCACTGATAGAGTGCTTGCAGTGCAGACAGGAGGGCCTGACCAGCTTGGTGCTTCAGTCTGTGCCTGTTCTAGTACTGCAAAGAAGAGGCCCAGGGCCAAGGGTGGGGGGGTGGGGGTGGGGAGCCCTGTGACTTGCCAGTTGCAAGGGTCTGGGAGCAGCCGTACCTCTCCCACCCCCCTGAGATTCTGGCTACAAATGGCATTTTCCTCGAGGAGTAAGCACAGAGGAGCTGATAAATCATAGGATATAGGATAAGTAATTGACATTTTAAAAAATGAGATTAGAATCTTAGTTGTGCTAGAAAACAAGTAACAACAACAAAAATGTTAAAAAGACCTAGCAGTCAGTGTGACCATCTGACCATCAAAATAAAAATATAATAATAAATCATGAGTTAGAGCCCACAGGATAAAAAGGAAGCCATGATTCCAAATACTCAAAATAGGTGAGATAATTAAAATTTGATAGAATGTTTACATGATCTCAGAGCACTGCATCTTTTAGTGAGACTTCATCTTTTAGTGAGACTTCATCACTGGGACAAATGCCTGAAACCGTTTAAAAGGAGGAAAGATTTTAGAAGCCTTGGTCCGCAGTTGTCTGGTTCCACTGCTCTGAGGTGATACTGAACATCATGGGAGAGCAAACACTGATTTCATGGCCATCACGCTGGAAGATCAGTGATCTCATTCCGCCAGTTAGACCCACCTCCTAATTCCTATCATTTGATAATAATAGTGTCATCATTTTGTGAGTGTATTGGGTCAGAACTCTTAGGAACCAGTCACTTCCCAAGGCCTGGCTGCCAGCAGACTGGTCCATCAGGTCTGGAACTTAGGCTTAGCCCAGGCTGGCCTTGACCTTGGACCTCCTTTCTGTGGTCTTCTTCGTGATGAGAGTACAGGCATCCTTCAGGATGAACAGCTCTTAGGTTTTATTCTGATGAAATACAACGTGATAGTTACAAGTCTTTACATCCTAGGACACACTTTCCAGTGAGATTTGGGTACTGAGGCCACTTCTTTATCACCTTTCTGTCAAAGTGCAGCCTGTGGGAGGAGAGGGATGATTGAGTTGCTCTGGAAAATCTGGGCCTTGAGTTATGTTAGTAATCACTTGGAAAACTCCAATGGTAATGGAGAATTTCTTTGAAACTTTAGTTTTGTCTTAAAGTTTGAGGTAAATATACTCCATTTCATGTTTTAATATAAAAGTATGGTTTTCACCAACCTTGTAGTAAAAACTCCTCAGAGGGGGCAGCTGGGTTTAGGAAATGAGACATTTGTCTCAGCTTCTGCTGTCATTTAGCTAGCAGATCTTATAACCTGATACGTAGGGATGACACCTCTGCCTCGGACAGTCCTATGTTCATTCCTTGCCATCTGAAGATGTGCTGCTTATAGCTGCACACCTGCGAGTGTCCGTCCTTCCCTTTTTGGTTCATACCTGAGGACAGTCTTCACAGTTGGGAGACAAGTGAGGTGTTTCTGTTGTCACTCCTAACCCACCTCTTATGTCCCCTGTGAATGCCGCTGTGGTGTTGTTCCTCCAGCTCACATGAGCAAGACCCATATGGTGTCCTGTCACATTTATACATGCCTTGAATTTTAAGGTCTTCTAAGTGTTAATTATAATGCTCAGTAATCACAATTATAAGTCTTTTTTTTCCCCTTCCCCTTCCTTTGTAGCAGGGACTCCGGAAGACAAAATGAGGCTGTTTCTTATCTATTACATAAGCGCACAGCAAGCACCGTCTGAGGTATGGAAGCTGACACTTAAGGGTGGGGTGCTTATCTCCAGTACAAGAAGTAAGAGATCACTAAATATGTGATGCTCATTTAGTCAAAGAACAAAACAACTAGAATGGTTATGGCGGATTTTGGTAGCTGCAGTTTATACCAGTATTTGTGTCAGCACTTGGGAACCTGACCACAGTCACAGTGTGGAAGTATAAAACTGACCTCAAGTGTCCAAATTCTTACTTCTGACAACTAGCTGTGCTAAAGTAAAGTAACCGAGCTTGCTGTGCTTTTCAGAAGATTGTTTTAAAACCAGAGACTGTTCCAGAATATACCCTGTGTGCTCTTTGTAAGGAAGGTGGATTGGA
The DNA here is from genome assembly GCA_902729485.2 of Mus minutoides. Taxonomy (NCBI): domain Eukaryota; kingdom Metazoa; phylum Chordata; class Mammalia; order Rodentia; family Muridae; genus Mus; species Mus minutoides. Next base: position 1,301,176 of record LR749714.1, read on the forward strand.
AACCATGGACTTCCTTATATTAACCAAGTATAGCTTTAGATAATAAGCAGAAAGCAAAAATTGTTAATACCAGTTTTTGTTATTATTGTTTGATAAGTTGTAAAGCTTCCACTGGTCCAAAATTATTAGTGTGTTAAATCACTGTTCACTTGGGGCTCTTTTACTCTGCTGACTATATTCATCACTTAACTTTTCTAATAGCTTATGCAGGAAAAAAAGCATGGTTCTTCTTTCCTAGAAAAGCTTTTTATCAGTGAAGGTCTGCCTGTTTCTTAGTCTTCCCTATCCTATCAATAATATTTTAAGAACATATTCTTTTAAACCTTAGTATTGCCTTAATTTATTTAACTACCTTATTTTTAGTAAAGATTTTTATAAATGTTGGTGATCATTAGGAGGTTTAAATCATGATGACCAGTATCACCTTGATTGTCCTGAAAGTACAAATGAGTTAAAAATCTCTAGTTGATGGTGAACTTAAAAGCTTTTTCCTTGGCAGGCCTAGGAAGATGACTGGTTCATACAGTGCTTGCTTGTGTGGTCCCTAGCATCCATGTGTTAAAAAGAAAGCTAGCCATTTACCAGCCATCCCAGCACTAGGAGCCCAGGGCCTTCTCACCAGCAGTCAGGCTGACTCCATGGCCTCCAGTGAGACACTGTCTCAAAGGGTGAAGAGTGATCAGAGAACTCCACACGCTGTCACAAGAACACACACAGAGGCTTTCTTCCTCTTATATCAGAGTCACTGTGGTGCTAGGCTCTTAACTGATACAAATTCAGTTCAGCTTACTTATCAGGGGATAAAGTGAATAGTCTAGAAAGAGAAGACAATTTAAAATGGGAAGACAGCTGTTCCTCAGCAAGGGACTTTGAGCCCTCTGGTGTAACTGAGGAGAGAAGCCTGAGCCACCTCATGCCCTCTCAACCTGGGTTGCTCCTCTATTTTTCTGCCTTTGAAATTTTTCTGGCCAAGTTGAATGACTTCTTTAGGGCTTGTCCTGAAGCAAAGCAGAAGAGAAGGAAACTGATGAACTTTCTGAGGGAAACCAGTTTCCTGCTTTGCACTCCCAGGGCTGTTTTTACATCAGCTGTGCTTTCTGCCCCAGATGCATACCCACTTGGGGAGTCATTTAAGGCAGGTCCCACCTGATATCCTGACATGGCGCTGGCATTTAAATTCAGGCTTTGGATTAAAATCTTGATTAATCAAATAACAGCAGTCTTCTGTGAAAGTATTTTTTACCATAGAATTCTTTTCTTATTGCAGGTTGATTTGGAGCAGTATAAAAAGGCTTTAACAGATGCAGGCTGCAACCTTAGCCCTTTACAGTATATCAAGCAGTGGAAGTAAGTTTTAGTTTCTTTTTATTCTCCTACGGTTTAAGATAAGGTCATAATTCAGATTTTGTTCCTAAGAAAATAGGAATGCTGGTAAGAAGGCTGAGTAATGTCATGGAGAGTTTTTATGTCCAAGTGTATAGCAGCTCCTCGTCTAGCCCACCTTACTCACAACTTAAAGCTACATCAAAGAGAAACATCTTTTATCCTGGGAAAACTGAGTATTTTCTTTCCTGATGCATTAGAAAGTTGGAGACTGAAGTCTTCTGGATCAGATGTCTCAAAACTATGAAATAGCAGCAAGAACAGTACCAAATTTTAAGACCTTTGTTCCAAGGAAATGGCAAATTAATTGGTGCATTTATAGTCTATTAGAAGGAATGTAAATTTCAATAATTTTCCAGAGTGCCATTATCCAAAGAAGTTACTGGGGCCATAAAAGTATAGCAGTGAAAACCAGCCTGAGTGCCCAGCAGTAAAGTGGGCAGGGAAATGGAGGTGCTTTAGCTCCGTGCAGCGGCTCCCTTCTGTAATCCCAGCACGTGCAAGGCTGAGGTCGGAGGGTCCATCACAAGTCAATAACAGCTTGTGCTACATAGCAGCACCATGTCCATCTGTCCATCCTTGCTAAAATTGTGGTATTTTTGTAAGATAGATTCTAGCTGGATCATTAAATTAGATAGAGGACGTAAGGCATTGGCAACATTTGTGTTATTATGTTAAGAAGGAGAAAATTGTTTACCTCACTTTGTTGATTTATTTGATAAATACTCTGAGCTCCCCATACCTGTCAGCTCAACATTCATGGGCTGAAAATACTCTGGAAAAAACAGTTGTTAAACTTGGTATATATTTGTTTGTTTGTTGTTCTCCTTAATGTTATTTCCTAAACAATACAGTACAATAGTTATTTACATATCCTTTATATTATATGTTCCATATAATTTAGAAATGGCTTCAGTTATAGGAGATGGCCAGCAGAGGTTGTTTGGACATACTATACATTTTATATAAGAAACTTGAGCATTCGGAGATTTTCATACTCTTGAGGATCCTGGAACCAACCCCCCCCCCCCCCCCGAATGCCTAACAATGCTATCTATTTCCTAATTGGGAGCATGATGAGCAGGACCTGCATCGTCGCTGGATTTACATGTGTTGAAGAAACAGTTAACAAACAAATGAAAGAAAAATGCTGACTCTGATGAATGATTCAGAGACAGTAACACTGAGTGATAAGATCTTAGTGACTAGATTTGCTCAGTGGTGACAGTGAGCCAGAAATAGAATGACAGATTACAGTGTGATATGCCTGCATGTGACATGCATACATTTGGTTGTGTAGCTGAAAAGCGTATGCCTGAGTGTCACTTCCCATGCAGGCCTTCTCCTTTGGCTGCTTTTTCTTTCAGACCTCTAAGGCAAGCATTGCCTCTGAAATGTTCTTTATCAGTTTCCGACAATAAGATTAACTCTGCATTCCAGTCTCTGCTAGGAAAGATGTGACTAGCCAAACAAACACCAGGTTAGGTTCCTAACCCTGGCTTTCTCTAGAGGGTGATGTGGGTGCCTTTTATTATCCATGCTTCTGATGACATTTGAAATTTCTCTTCTGTTTGACCATGTTCTTTGCACTTAAAATATACTTAATCTCTAATTTGTAACATTTGTTTTACTTTCCAATTATAAGATATTAGTTTAACAATTTTAAGAAATTGAGAAAGATTAAAAAAAAAAGAAGGTAAAATTCACCAGGTGGTGATAGTACACGCCTTTAATCCTAGCACTTGGAAGGCAGAGACAGGTGAATCTGTGAGTTCAAGGCTACAGAGTGAGTTCCAGGACAGCCAGGGCTACACAAAGAAACAATTTGGGCCAGTAAGATGGCTCAGCAGTTGAAGTCACTCTAATGTTGGTGACCTGAATTCAGTTTCCAAAATCCACTTAAAGGTAGGAGAGAGAATTGACTTCACAAAGTTGCCCTTTGACCTCCACATGGTCATCATCGCATGCATGCATATACAAAACAGGAATTAATCTTTTTTTTTTTTTTTGAAAAGGAAATTTTTATTTGTTCCAGTAATCATGGTATAGCCTGTAGTCCCAGGACTTAGGAGACTGAGGCAGATCTTAAGTACATGGCTAGCCTGGGCTACATAATTACACATTTCACCTGAATCAGTGAATCAGTGTTTTGTCCTCCAGTCCCAGTGTTAAAGCCGAGGAAGCTTCGTCACAGGACTCAGCCAGAAAGAGCTACTTCCGTTCATCCCCTTGGCTATTTGTGTAGTTTCCAGTACAAAAGCCAGTTCTAGTGAAGGCTTTAGTTCCAGTCCCCTGAGGTTTTTGAACAAAACTGAAAGTTTGGGTTTACTTTGGGATTTGTCTCTTGATACTTGATTCTTGTCAGAACAGAAGCTGAATATTTTTAACATTTCAACTACTCGTTTTAGTGATTCCTATTTTTTTCACTTCTGCCCATCCCTCCTCTTGTAAAAAACATATGAAGTAGCTAAAAGTCATGAAAAAGTACAGTTGCCATTATGTCTGTGGTGTGTGATGGACCAGGGCAAAGGAGGATGCTGACTCTCATTTCAGTCATCTGTGTTGCATCTTATGCACACATCTGCAGTCGGAAGAGCAGATATCTCTGCATCTCTGTCAGAGAGCAAGGGAATGTGCTGTGCCCAGCTCTAAGCTAAGCTTAGTTGGTACATGCTCATTCTCCTATGTGCATGTCTCTGCCTGAGTTCTATTGTTAGTGACTGTATAGGAAGAGGAGAACTCCTCCCATGGGGGCTGTACTTCTGGTTTCTGCTTGTTTCTGCAGTGTTGCTGTTGGAACCCTGGGCCTTGACCTGCTCCAGTGTTCTGCCACTAAGTTACCTCCAGCCCTGTGTTGCTGTGTATTAGGGAATCTCAGGTTTTGATGTTAACTATAATGTAATTAGTTTAAATTTTTTTGTATTTTTTTTAAAAAGCCAGTGCATCTTAGAAATCAACTCTTTTAATGCCAACATACTGAATAACTGTCCACTTGTAAATATAAATACATATCTCCTTATTTCATAGGGCTTTTGCCAAGATGGCCTCAACTCCTGCCAGCTATGGGAACACTACCACTAAACCAATGGGGTAAGGATTTAGAAATGTTGGTTGGATCTTTGTACTCAAACTTTAAGCACTCATGCCTTAAAACCCCAGTATCTAATACTTTCCTGAAAGTCCATTATGATACAGAATGTCAGCGTTTTCCTGGCTTCCTGGAGTAGCTGTGATTCTCCTTTTAAAATGTAAGGGAGTAGCTTTTACAAAGATATGAGCATATGAGCCATTGGTTTCATATACTTTCTTTTTAAAACATTGTCTTTCACTTCTAGGAATATATAGTTAAAACTATTTTATATTGTTAAAGCTAGACACTCGGCCTAAGCATGACAAATACAGTCCTCAGGGCTGGGGATAAGGCCTCACTCGAGAGCAGTGCACTCAACCTGTGGTCACAACTCCTTTGGGAGTTGACTGACCCTTCCACAAGGGTTGCATATCAGATATTCTACATATCAGACATTTATGTTAGGACATATGTTCATAATAGTAGGGAAATTAAAGTTATGACGCAGTAACAAAAGTAATTTTATGGTTGGGGGTAACCACAATATGAGGAACTGTATTAAAGGATTTCAGCATTAGGAAGGCTGAGAACCCACAATCATCTATAGGGTCCCCAATGCAGGAGCTAGAAAGAGTACCCAAGAGTTGTAGGGGTCTGCAACCCTATAGATGGAACAACAATATGAACTAATCAGAACCCCCAGAGCTCATGTCTCTAGCTGTATATGTATTAGAAGATGGCCTAGTTGGCCATTATTGGGGAAGAAAGGCCCTTGGTCTAGCAATGTTTATAGGCCCCAGTACAGGGGAATGCCAGGGCCAAGTAGCAGGAGAGGGAGGGTAGGGGAGCAGGGCGGGGGGAGGATATAGGGGACTTTTGGATAACACTTGAAATGTAAATGAAGAAACTCTCTAATAATAAATTAAAAAAAAATAAAAATTTTTAAAAATCTAAAAAATAAAAAAAAAAAAAAGGAAGGCTGAGAACCACTGTTCTACAGACTGCTATAGTATTTGATGACAAGGCAATTCTGGCTACTCTTTTCTATATCACACACATTTCAAATTCTTAGTTTTTTTTTTTAAAGCTAAAATAAAAGTATCATGCCCAGAGGAAAAGAAATTTGTCTAGTTTCAGCAATCCAGCGGGCCTTCCCTCTGGAGAGTATGATACGGGTTGCCCTAAACCCTGCTGCCCCAGGAACAGACTTACCTGGCACGAAGAATAGTTTCAGAGCCATGCATCCATCCCATCCACGGTTACTTCTCTTCTCTCTGTTCATAGAAGCTTTCCATCCTGTTTCTCTTAGTTACACAGTGGAGACAGGACAGGATAAGGGAAAGGAAAATAATTCCTGAGTTTAATAAATACATATCCCAGTGTCGGCTCTTCAAATCATATAGAATATGTAGAGCCTAACGTTCCTTACATATTTTATACTTGAGGCTATTAATAAATGTGCTTTAAGAAAATCTTGGCTAGCTGGGCAGTGGTGGCGCACGCCTTTAATCCCAGCACTTGGGAGGCAGAGGCAGGTAGATTTCTGAGTTCGAGGCCAATCTGGTCTACAGAGTGAGTTCCAGGACAGCCAGGGCTACACAGAGAAACCCTGTCTCGAAAAACAAACAAACAAACAAAAAAGAAAAAAGAAAATCTTGGCTAAATCAAAGAAAACACATGGTGGAACTTGTAGCTCTAGCTATATATGTAGCAGAGGATGGCCTAGTCGGTCATCGATGGGAGGAGAAGCCATTGGTCCTGTAAAGGCTCTATGCCCCCAGTATAAGGGAATGCCAGGATCAGGAATGGGAGGAGGGGGGTGGTGAGCAGGGGAAGCGGGGAGGGGATAGGGGATTTTCAGAGGGGAAACTAGGAAAGGGGATAACATTTGAAATGTAAATAAAGAAAATATCTAATAAAAAAGAAAGAAAGAAAATCTTGGCTAAATTGAAAACTACCCCTTGCTTTCTTATGTGGTATAGAATTACTCTTCTCTTACCAAATGGCCTTTGATCCATGGTATAAGACTTTGAAGTAGAACTAAGGCAGTGCTCACTGCTTGTTGAGCTTACCATGTTTACATGTAGGTTTCCTGTGTATAGAGGGGAGAGGGTCCACATAGCAGAATTTAATCCAACTCTCGTGATGCAGAGGGCACAGCAACCCTTGACATACTTGTAATATTGACAGGCAGTATATGTGTGATTGAACTCCAGAAGCAAAGTCGGAATTACTGTTTTGCATCTGATTATTTTTGCACTAAAACAATCAGAAAGAAACTATGTGTAAGGCTAAGCAATTATATTGAGGGCATCTCTTTATAGTTTGTAGTGATTATTTTTATCATTTTTATTAAATTATTAAATAAATGTTTATTAACTTTTTATCACTTATTAAATATCACTGCAGCAATAATATCCATGGAAGTAGAAATGTTCACAGCCCCTTTGTCTATGGGAAACAAGGTGCTGGCAGAGGGAGCAGCCTGTGGTGTGTACTTGGGCAGACTGTGCATCAGCGGCAGACTGTCCAGCAGTCTGTACCTAATGCCATCTTCATTTGTCTTTTGCCCATACCCAGTCTCCTATCCAGAGTCATGAATACAGGATCACAGTTTGTGATGGAAGGCGTGAAGAACCTGGTATTGAAGCAGCAGGTGAGTACACTTGTCAGAAAACGTTCTGCTGACTTGGAAATGTAGATGTTGATAGGTTCGCTACCCAGACAGAGAAACTTCTAGATTTATTCAAGTAAGAAGTATGAGGAGAAAATTAGAACCAAAGGGTCCTTATTGGCATAGTAGGGAAGTAAGGTTTCTATTTTATGTGTAGTTTAGAACTCTATGACTATATACTTTTTAAAAAAAGATTTGCTTATTTAAATTATACTGTATTTTGATCACTTCCCATTTTTCTTTTATCATTGTTTTGTTGTTTTTTTGTTGTTTTTGTTTTAAATAACCGGAACATCTCTGGCATATCTAAGATACAGAGTTTTATATCAATACTAAAATACAGTGTTTTCATCAGTACCGAGATACAGCGTTTCATGTTAATACCTAGATACAGTGTTTCACATCAGTGCAGAGATTTACTGCTTAGAAGAGTTTTTTTGTTTTTTAATATCCCAAACGTCCCTCCTTCTGGTCCCCCTCATAGAGTTCCTCCCCCATCCACCCTCTACTTCACCTCTGAGAGGGAGGCCACCCCTCCCATATTCCTCTTCCCTTGGCCATCAAGTCTGTACAGGAGTAGAAGCATCGTGTGCCTGGGGCTTCAGACCAGCCTGTTTATACTCCTTGGTTAATGTCTAGGAACTCCAGGGGTCCAGGTTAGTTGACACTGTTGGTCTTCCTGTGGGGTTGCCATCTCCTTGAGGGCCCTCTATCCTTAGGAGAGGTTTTAAAGGCCAAATTAAAAGACGCTTAGCTGGATCTTATTGTCAGATATATATATACCTGTTTCAGAACGTTCTCTTTCTCTGAACTTCCTTCATACCTTTTAAATCTTTCTTGTGTTTTCTTGTGGTAGTTTATATAATCATTATATGTATATTACACATCCTGTGGCACTTTGCATAAAGTGAGTTTCTGGTTTCAAAGAACCTTCAAATTTTTTATTTAGGAATAAATAACAACACATGTGATGTTAATAAGGAATAGTGAGAAATCTTCATTTGCTGTGTTGATTAAAAGCCTTCTAAGCTTTCTCTTTGAGCTACTGACATGATTTCCTGAGTACCTGAGAGTCCACTTGCGCCCCAATACAGGAGCGGCTTTAGTGCTTGCTGCCAGCACCCGTCCTTTTAAATATTCAGTCTGCTTGCTTTACCCAGCTCACAGCACTGCCTGTGGCACCTCAAAGTAATATGTAAGATTGTCTAAATTGCTTTGCTATTAAGTATTTTATTATGGCAACACAAAAATTTGTTTTGGAGTTCATGAAATACAAAAATTATCATTTATGACCTTAAATTACTTTGCTTTTCATAACATTTCAAACTGTTAAGAAATCTGTTTTGGCACTTTTAAAAGTAAAAATTGAGCTCAACAGTGGTGACACACAGCTTTAATCCCAGCATTCAGGGGACAGAGGCAGGTGGATCTTGAGTTCAAGGCCAGCCTGGTCTAAAGGGTGAGTTCCAGGACAGCCAGGGCTACACAGAGAAATGCCATCTCAGAAATAAATAAGGGGGCGGGGGAGGAGAATCAAATTTCTCTGTGGTGAAAATTGAATTCTCCTATTTATATAACTCTTCTGCCACTGTCAGAACCATAGTATTAACAAGGAGGTTGTGTGGATACAGCTTTAAATGTCAGTTTTTCCAGATGAGTATTAATCTCTGATTCCTCCAACCCACCCTGTAAATTCCTAGCATTAAGAATTTACTTAAGAGTCAAAGGGCATGAAAATTTGTAGCTATTCTAATAAATACTGCCAAATTGTTCTCCAGTGTAAAGTCTCTCTATTCTAGAAATGTGTGTTAAACTCATAGAAGCCGTTGTGACATTGTACTATCCTGATACCCAAATATTTAGGGGCACTTGCACTATGGAGTTCTAGGGAAATTCAAGAAGAATCATCAAAAGACTGAGCAGATACAAACTTAGAATACTGTAATTTATACTGCTTACATCTATAAAGATTGTTTTGGCTTTTTAATTTTTTAAATTTATATTATGGGGACATATGTGGAGATGGTTCTCTCTTTCCACCTTTATCTGGATTCCAGGAATGGAACTCAGGTCACTGAGCACCTTTTCCTGCTTGAGGCTTTTCATTGGCACTATTAAGATTAACTAATTGGACAAGAATTAAATTAGTAAATTTAAAAAGGATAGAATTAGCAGTGTTCAGTTTTCTAGGTTACTTATAAGAGCCTTTTGCATTTTGTTTTATGGGCAGCATGAGTTTTCTGCATCTTAAGTATCAACCTTCACATAGCCAGTTGAGTGATATTTACAGACTTGAATCAATTTGTGTAAGCATAATTATACAAAAATATGATGATAAAAGCATGAAGTTGCATAATTTAGAAATCCCCACTGTCTTTGACTCATCTATCAGAGCAATTTGTCTTTAAAAGAATGAATTATTAATAAATAAAATACAACCAATTAAAACATCTGGAAGACAAACTTGATTGCCATGTATGATCTCTATTTAGGATTATTATTTGTAAGAAAACTAAAAATAATATGCAACAGAAAATTTGAACTCTGAATATTATATAATAACCATTTCACAGTATAAATAGACATTGTAGCACTATATTGTACATCACCAGTCTAAATGTCAAGCATACGTTAGTAAAAGGAACAGGAGTGGAGATAAGGTGTTGATGGGTTTCCTTCTAAAGCCCAGTTACATTTGGGAGATCTACTGAAATATCTGTGGTCTGTCTAGTAATGACTATCTAAGGGGCTTGTTTGAATACTTTAGGTCTATAGGGAGGGCTGAAAGATTTGCATCAGTTTGCAGCTTTCTGGTGAAATTAGGTGTGGAGGGATAGATGTGGGCCCATATAATCCTACTTAGTTGATTTTTATTGGAGGCATTATTATACTGTGATTGAAAAGGAAAGTCCCTTAAGATTATATGGCTTCCTCATCTATAATATGAGCATTGGAATTAGTCTGTAGATTTGCTTCTAGCCTATTATCTTACAACTTGGGAAACATTGTTATTTATCCCTTAGCCTCTGTGAGTTTCCATCTTTACTCTCCAACACACTGACTGGGACAACAGAACCTGCTTCCAATCCTGCTCCCATCATCAGCATCAGAGCATCTTCCCAGGGTCTACAAAGGGGAAGTTAGAGATGGTCACCATAGAGCGGTCAGCCACCTCCGGGGAAACCTTCTCTGCTGTGGTTATGCAATATTAGTATCTAGGTTTTAATTTTGTGTGTATTTTAGGTTTTATGCTAAGAATTTTACATCATTAGAGAGGTTAACTTGGGTTTTTTTTTTAAACCTTACAGTGACTAAAATCATAAAACCAGTCTTAGGAAATAGTTCCTAGTATATAGTTTTTATTTTTCCTTCTGGTAAATTTCTCTCCATTTAGAAACAGATTTTTAAAATGATGAATCATAATTTATGATTTATTGTCTATGGGACTCTGCATCTTAAATCTATGTAGTGTTTTCTGCCAAGCATGCCTAGCCCAGGCCTTTAATCCTAGCACTAGGAGCCAGAGACAAGTGGATTTCTATTTCCAGGCCACCCACAAACCTTCCATCCATAGCAAGTACCAGGTCAGCCAGGGCTACATAGTGAAATCCTACCTCGAAAACAAAGCAAAATATACAGTGTTTTCCATTTTATTTCTAAACATCTGTGTCCAAGTATAGAGTGAATTGTACTTAGAATGTTTTCATCTAATTTTGTTTGTACTTCCCTCAGCAAGGTTTATAAACTGTGACAGTAGTTCTCTGCAGAGAGACTGATGCATTCTACTTGCTATGGTCCACATGGCTACAGTCCAGATTTTCCTTTTTTGTGATCAAGTCTCCCTGGTGGCCCTGGAAATCACCATGTAGACCAGGCTGGCCTGAAACTCACCAAGATCTGCCTGCCTCTGCCTCCTCAGTGCTGGGTTAAAGGTGTGCACCACCACACCCAGGCATTCAAATCCTTCATTCAGTAAAAGTTTGTCCTTAGTTCGGCTGTTATTTAACACAGCCTAGAGTCTCAGTTGAGAGACTGTCAATTCTCAGTTGAGAGACTGATCAGTGACCATATTGGTGAGAAATTAATTATCTTGATTTATTCATGTGGGAGGGCCAGACCCCCTGTGGGTAGAACTGTCCATCTGTGGGCTGTGCGATAGCTGAGGGTGAGTCTGTAAGCAAGCCAGCAGCATTCCTCCATGGGGTCTGCCTTCTCTAGACGAGCCGTGACCAGCAAGCCAGCAGCATTCCTCCATGGAGTCTGCCTTCTCTAGACTAGCTACGACCTGAAAGTGTAGCCACAGAAACTCCCTTCCCCTGCTAGCTTTTGGTCAGAGTATTTATCCCAGCAACAGAGAGGAGACTACAACACAGTTTACTTACCTTCTATGAAGAGATCTAGTGTGTAATTAATTTTACCCTTTTGGTTATTTAGATGAGGCTCACGCTGTAGCCCAGGCTAGCCACTAACTCATGGTAGTCCTCCTGCTTTAGCCTACAGAGTGCTGGGATTACAGGGATAAGCCAAAACTCCTCACTTCTTTTTTAAATTATTAACCCAAACTTTCATTTACACAAAGAACACCTTAGTGGAGTGTCAGTTGGTGACACATATCCATTGTTTTTATAAGCACTGTGGCTTCTATCTTCAAAGATGTGTTTTCTTCCTCATTCTGTACAGCTGGAGGTTTCCCTTAGACTTAAAACCATCTGTAAATATTGACTGATGGATGAAGCAGAGGTAGTTGATTCTTTTTATCAGATTATAGAGACCATGGAAAATATAAGAAAGAATTGTGAGACCTTGAACAATTTTACTAGGAAGACAGTTTCTTCTGGTTGTCACATACTTGTTGACAAATGTGTTGTCATTTGTAGTACGGCTATCAAATACAGAACAAGATTTAATTATACTTGGCTTGAACATCTCTTACGGTACAGGAAGATTGATCATAAACAGTTAAATGCCTACATTTCTACTTATTCTCAGAGTAAAACGCTTTGTTCTTTCCTGGTTTGTGACATACATTTCTCCATACTTTCTGTACTGCACAGCTCTAGCTGTGCACTCAGATTCAGAAGGTGAGTGGGACCTGGGTGGAAAGCAAGAAGGGAACAGAAAGTCTCATCTCTGTAGTGTTTCCTTGCCCTGGAAATGCTTTGAAATTTGCTGTATTTATTACTGTGTCCGTGTTTGATTATTGGCATGGGAGTGCCTCAGGGTGTGTATGGAGGTCAGAGGATTAGAAGAGCTTTAACACAGAATTGTATCTTCATTGGGAATCTGGGTGCTAAGGTATTTACCTCTGGCATGCTAACTGTGTACATAAACTTAGCATTTGCTTGATTGAAAGGTAATCACATATATAGAGTGAGCAAGTTGTTATTATAGTATTTAACAACACTAATGTCTTCCACAGAATCTACCTGTTACTCGAATTTTAGACAATCTCATGGAAATGAAGTCAAACCCTGTAAGTAGCATTTACATTATATAAATTCTTGGTTGTACCAGACCAATGGATACAAAAGGTGGTAAATACAGGCTGACTCAGTGTTGTTGAACACAATGTGTGAGAGAAGCAAAGAGTCCATGTTCTCAGTGGCATCTTGTAGACATCAGAACAGAATTGTGATTCAAGCATTATGACTAGTAGTCATCTGAATTAAATATATACTAAATATTACATGTTTAATACATCCTGAAGAACACATTTCTATTAAAAAAAAAAAAAAAAAAAAGCGCCGGGCGTGGTGGCGCACTCCTTTAATCCCAGCACTCGGGAGGCAGAGGCAGGCGGATTTCTGAGTTCGAGGCCAGCCTGGTCTACAGAGTGAGTTCCAGGACAGCCAGGGGAACACAGAGAAACCCTGTCTCGAAAAACCAAACCAAAAAAAAAAAAAAAAAAAAAGCTGACCATCAATAATGTAAGAGAAACAGACCAATTTAAGGAAATTAAATTTGGAGAAAAGTACGTAGTAAAACTTGTGAATATTTCAGATGGCACTAAATCCCCTTGGGCCAAACAAGTAAATAACAAAGTTGTTGGCAAATAGTTGGTCAAGTTGTCTATCCATTGGCTGCTAACAGCAGTGACTTAGAAAACTGTCACCATGGTTTATCACTGGCAGCCAAGGAGCTGGTTATATCATGTGTCCACCCATCGAAACTCTTACTTTAGGTCCATCTGAAGCCTGTAGACGTGGCGGTGGGGCTGAGGATTTCAGACCTGAAAAAAATGAAAATAATATTTAGACCAGTGTGACTCCTTCAGTAATTGTTAAAACATGGCTTATGGAAATTAGCAAAAACAATTTTTAAATTCACACATGTGGAAACTAAAACACTAGAAAATGTCCAGCTGCTGTTATGAAAGTTACTGGAAAATTATATTGTATGATAAACTTTAAAAGATTCTCGAATTGAAGAATCTGTAGAAAGCTGGGCAGTAGTGGCACACACCTTTAGTCCCAGCACTTGGGATGCGAGGCAGGTGGATTTCTGAGTTAAAGGCCAACCTGGTCTACAGAGTGAGTTCCAGGATAACCAGGGCTATACAGAGAAACCCTGTGCATATATGACTGGTTGTCTTAGAAAATACCTCATTCCGGGCAGTATATTCTGAAAGGTGGCCTGAGCATGATAAAGGTTGGAATACAAGTGAATGTGAAAATATAGGAGACATATACAACAGGTTAAGGACACTCAGCGTGCTTTGTTACTGATTTTTGTCTGTCTTTGTCTTGATATTTTGTTATCAACCAATAACTATAACAGCAGGTACATTTATTGTGTACTTATGTGCCAGGAACCACTCAGCAAATTGTTACCTCATAAATAATTTAATCCTCAGTTAAACCATCCAAGAAAAGTACTACTGTTACTCTCATTTTATAGATAAGGAGAGTAGGACAGGGTGAGGTCAGTTAACTTGCTGGGGTTACATAGCTCTTATACTATTATACTGTGTTAGAGTAGGGACTGTATGCTCTTCACAGACTCCCAGAACTATCGAATGAAAACCATTGCAGGTCATTTAACAAGGGAAGGAAGGTGACCAGGAGACATGGCTGCTCATGCAGCAGAACTGAAATCAAGTCTTGCTCCTTCCGTTCCTCCTGCCCAGAGCTAGGTGCAGCCATTCCTTCCACAGTCTTCACAGTAAACACAAGGATAGATAGCTACATTTGAATGAGTCTTAATCAGTTGTTTCTTTGAGCTGCAGAAGTTCATTTATCAATACTCTTGAGTTTATAATTAAAAGCACATTACTACAGGTAGGGTTTTTTATTAACTAGAAGAGACTTTTTTTTCTGTTTTGAAAGCATTTCTTCATCCATCTGCTATGTAAGGGAGCTGTCTGCTTTCCCAGTCCTCTCCTGATTGTAGATAGGATTCCAAGGTGATTTGAAGACACTGAGGACGTTAGCAAAGTACAATAACTTAGACCTGATAGGTAATGGTGAATGGCTGTATGCATCTCACTTCAGATGCTTTGAAATACTGGAGCCTGGACTGTGCATGTAGCTTAGCAGGTGTTCAAGGTTTGGGTGGATCTCACTACCATATAAACCTTAGCATAGAGACAAATGCCTCTGTTTCCAGCACTTGGAAGGTGGAAGCAGGAGGATTTGGAGTTTGAGGTCATCCTTGGCCATACAGTTAGAGGCCAGGCTAGGCTACATAAGACACTCTCACATCCTTACTGTGTGTGTGCATGCATGGCACGTGTGTAGTCAGAGGAAAACTGTGGAAGTTGGTTCAATCTTTTCAAAATCACATGGGTCCTGCAGATGAAATTCAGGGCATCAGGCTTAGCCGTGAGTGTGCCTTTACCTGCTGACCATCCTGGAGGCCCACGAATGCATTCCAGTCTGCTGGTAGGGTTTCCCATGGGCTGAAGGATTCTGACTACCCTGAGGTGCTATATTGATTCAGAGTATTGACCGTTAGGCTCGGGACTTAATATTACCAGCATGTGTACATTTGTCATTTGCCAGGGGGTTGGTTTGTTTTGTTTGTTTTTGCAGGGGGCAGGGGGACTGACTCTTTGGCCAGAAGACTGAGGTCAGGAAGTAGTTATATTGTAAAATAGCAGATCTGTACATCACAATTCCTTTAAGATCAAGAAGCTTCCCATTTATTATAAAGTTTCACAACTCATAGAGCCAGAGAAGCTTAGAAAGCTGAGAGTGTGGGTGACTCAGTCTGAGGCATATCTTCCCTGGACTAAATTGAGGCTCTTTTCAGCTCTTATTTATCCTATTTTATGCTAACAGTCATGTATTAATCTGAAGAAATTCTAATGCATTAGATGGTGAAATGCTGGCCACATATACAGCTGATATCCAGAATTATCTACGTTTAAATTCTAAATTCTAAAATTGATCCAGTCCCAAAACTTGCATATAAAAGCCTCAGCCTCCTATATATTATGTGTTCTGTATATTCAGTAAAGTCACAGAAAGCCCTTGGGCAGTAAAACTATGTGCCTTAGTTGGGTTCACATCTTATTTCTGTTACTAAATATGTGACCTTAGGAAAGTCAAATAATCTCCCATTATCCCAGCTGCTTGCCCGTCTAAAACTGTGGGATAATAATAGGAACTGGCTGAAGGACTGAGGATTAGTGCATGGAAAGCCCTGAAAATACACCTTATTAACACATAGTAATGTCTCATTAAGGATTAGGGACAGTTGTTACACATTCTGTGAAACTGGAAGATTTGTTACAATCAAATACTGTGCCAAACTATGACCTTCTAAACAGAAATTCCATAGTCGTGGCAATGTGTCTTATTTTTGTTTTTAATAGGAAACTGATGATTATAGATATTTTGATCCCAAAATGCTGCGGAGTAATGACAGGTAAGGAGCTTTTATCATGGTGGTGTTTGTTGTGGGTTTTCCCTCTGAGAATGGAAAATAATGTATTATAAGACAGCCTGCTTTTTACTAAAATTCTAACTGTGGGAGACTAGTTAAAAACAGTGTGTATTTTAATCTCTTTCAGAGATAATCACTGGTAATTAGGATTAGTATCTTGTTATTTTCCCTTAGTGTACACACAGAGAAATAAATTTAGCTGTTTACTATTTATGAAATGGTGTTATCATAAACAAAGTGGAGGATTTAGAGAAAGTATTTTTAAGTGAATATAGTTATTGAACTAAATGAGAAGAAAATAACTCTGTGATGGAAACAGTCATTTAAGGTGGTGGTGGCAGGAGTGGTGGTTTGTCATGGTCCAGGAAATCGTGTCTCTGAGAACCATTTCTATAAAAGCATTTTATGCCAATAAAACCATTCACTGTATAATTTCTGCATTTTATGAAAGACACAATATGGTAATTGACCTTGGCACATTGGGCGCCATTTTGTTGTGGTAAATCTCCAATCCAAATATGCCCCTGCAATGAAAACACAACTCAGTTAATATGAATACATGCTGTGTGCCTAGATTGGGCAGACCTACTGCTACACTACCACCTTCCACATCTATAAGACCCTTTAGAACTTGCAGTTTCTCCAGGCCATGTGCTTCTGCTCCACTTTTTTTCTTCCTCCTCCTCTGCGTTCTCTCCCTTTGCCATTTTCTCCTCCTCCTTCCTCTCCTCGCCTTCCCTTTTATCTGCCCAATCATCAGCTCTCCTTTATTTTACAAATTAAGGTAGGAAGCAGGTTTACTGGAAGTCACCTGAGTGCTGACTCATTCCTTGTTCACAGCCACTCATAGGAGAATGGAATTAACATCAAATATAATTAGCCCCAGGGCTATCCACAAGATTTCCCCCTTTCTAGCCAATTAACTTTTCAAGTGTTGATTCCTGGTAGCATGAGAAGTAACTTAAAAGACAGATAACAAATTGGCAGAATTAGAAGGAAATGACTGGATGTCCCTAGCAATAAAACTCCAGGAGTAAGTTTCCTGCCTGTGCCTTCAGCAGTCTTCTCCCAAGCATTCATATCTTCATGGGTGTTTGCAAGGATGGGCTAGCTGCTAAGTTATTAAATTGCTTGGTAATTTCTAGTGTTAGCCTCTTTTTCTTCTGAACTTAGCAGAGGTGCTGTTATATAAGAACTGATAATAATAGCTGTCACTGGCAAAAGAGAATTTGACAGCAAATTACAGAACAGAGAATAAGGACTGACCTCCAGTGGTCCAGGGTTTTCTTTATGAGTGATGAGAATGTTAAATTGGAGAGTGATGTTTGCACATATACTACAACCCATGGTCATTTGCTTCAAAGAGGATGTGTAACTGTCTAGGCTAGTAATTCTTCCCTGCACTCAGCTAAGTGTAACCATAGAAGCTGAGAACGTTTAATCCTAAATGAAGCATATACGAGATAATTAGAAAGGATGCCCCCATTGTAAGACAAACAGGCTCAGAGCACTCTTTAATCAGCCTTTTCCTGTGTTATCTCAAACCCTGATTATTAATAACTCATGATATTGTGCTATTTAAGTCTCCATTCACGCCACCTCCTCTCTACCTCCGAAGAACTTAAAACTCTGGAATTAAACTATTTAAACATTTTGATGAGGTGAACATCAATTCATTTTTGTGGAGTATAGAATATTTAAACAGGCCATTAGAAGTAAGAAAAGATGACAGAAGTATGCTCAACAACTAAACAGTTCACATTGGGAGAAAATGAAGTTCTTCTACCACAGTGTGCATTTCAACTCTGACATGTGGAAACTTGGATCTCTTAGATGCCAGGTTATTATTTTTAAAAATGTCATGTGTGCTAAATAAGAAGTTAACGCAGACTGTAGGTCTGGCCTCTCATTTCCCCTTCCCACCCTGAGGAGGATGCAAAAGGAGGTGTTATGTTTGCGTGTGGCATTGTTGCACCCATTCCCACCTTCCTCGAGTTCTCATTGAGGCTATGTTTATGTCAGTTGTTAGTAGGTTGTCCCGTTCCCTTTTAGACATTGAGATATCTACCTTCTAGCTCCTTCCTCTACAAAACTGAAGAACCCCCTGCTTCCCAAGAAGGTGGACCTGGAATACCTTCTTAATCCTGCTCACAAGTGCACATGAGCGTGTGTCCCCATACCCATCTTACCCGTAAAAGAAGCCAAGGATGAAATTTTCAGTGCAGTTTCTCTTTATTGCAGCTCAGTTCCTAGGAACAAAAGTCCATTCCAAGAGGTAAGTTTAACAGAAAACTTCTCTGCTCCTAAAAAAGTAACAGTAGTCTCAAGGAATAGTTTGTCATAGGCCAAGCTTGTGACCAGTGAATGGCCATTCAGGTAAATTCAACTCTGCATACCCAAGATACAGCCTTAAAGTCCTCAGCAACTTGTATTGCTCTGCTTTTCTTAAGCTTACGCGTGACAAAGTAGCAGAAAAAGGAGTCTTTGGATTGCAGTGAGAATTGTACATATGGAATTCCTACAATGATTCCAGTGTTTATGAAGATGTGACTATATGCTTATTTGAATACAGACACTTCTCATTGTGAGTGATGTGTTGAAAGTTGCATGTTGGGTTTTCCAGTGTTTCTGCCTACAGCAAATAATAAAAATTGAAAGCTAACCTTCAGAGCCAGCTCTTGCTCTTGTTTGCTATACTGGATTGGATACTGCAGTTAGACTTTGAGACAGTGAAGGGCTTAGATTGCAGTCTTAGTCATCGAATCTCAGTTTCAGAAAGGCTTCCAGACTGAAAGCCGTGTTACTTAAAAGTTAAAATGCTTTAACTGTGTTTTCTCCCTTTTCCTCCGTTTGTACTTTTAGGCCATTGTCTTTGTGGTAGGAGGAGGCAACTATATTGAATATCAAAATCTTGTTGACTACATAAAGGTACAGTTGAGCCTTCTCATTTCTGTCTCTTGGTGGTGTGAGTCATGTCATTAGAGAATTAGCATTGGCCAGTGCCTATCCTGACCTCTGCATAACTACTTTCTAAGAGGTGGTTTTTTTAAAGTTATACTTGTGAGCAAAACACACTAAATCATACATGCCTAGAGTCCCAGCTGCTTGGGAGACCAAGGCAAGAGGATCACTTGAGCCCAGGAATTCAGGGCCAGTCGAGGCCACATGGCTAGATTTCATCTCTTATAAAAATAATATAAATAAAAATACTGTGTGTAGAGAAAATTACCAATTTATCAGTTTTTCTGTCATAGTCATGATTCTACTAAAATTGTACTGGATTAAAAATAATACTTCATAAATTATTTGGGCAGTCTCTTGATGCACTTTAAATATTTAGAGACCTCAAGCTCTTCCAAGATTTGTCTCCCCTAAGATGATTTATAGAACTTATTTACCTAAATAATACATGCTTTATTCAATTATATTAACTTACATTAGCAACATACTTCTAAAAAGCATTTGAGGTAGCAAATTAGAAATAGAATCCTACTGTAAACCTTAAAGTAAGCCTAATTTGAAGATCAAAAAAATAAAATCTATAGGCTGGAAAATTGGCTATTGTTATATAATAAAGTGACATTTCCTAATTATTCAGTTGTTAAGGTATCATTGTCAGTCTTTATGCCCTCCTTACATAGGCATAAACTATAGTGGGACAGGGGAACACATTACTCCCAGGAGTCTCACTTGATTGCTTGCCCTCAGTCATGCACCCTAATGTACTTGTAAGAATCTGTGTAAGGCATATACAGCAGAGGACTGTGGGGTCTAGGTTCAGTCAGAGAAGATGCACCTAACCCTCAAAAGACTGGAGGCCCCAGGGAGTTTAGAGGTCTGGGGGGTGAGGGGTGGGAGGGTGGGGACAGGGAGATAGGGAGGAGGTATGGGATGGAGAAGAGTCAGAGAGTTGACCAGGAAGAGGATAAAATCTGGAGTGTGAGAGTGTGTGTGTGTGTGTGTGTGTGTGTGAGAGAGAGAGAGAGAGAGAGAGAGGAAGAAAGAGAGAAAGAGAAAGAAAGAAAGAGAGAAAGAGAGACAGAAAGACAGAAAGAAAGAAAGAAAGAAAGAAAGAAAGAAAGAAAGAAAGAAAGAAAGAAAGAAAAAGAATCTATGTCAAGGGCCCCCAGTCTTGCACAAGGAACAGCTTTATGCTGCATGCACACATATGTGAAGGCATAAGAACAAGTTAGTACTAGAATACTTGGTAAGCTGAGTGTCTTTAAAATTATACCTGATTCATTAGACAATGCAAAGGATTAGTATTTGCTATTTATTGCCTTTCTGTTATATAGATGTTGAAAACATGGTGCTCCATTCCTTGAGAGAGAAAGGGAATAGGGAGAAAAAAGCATTTACCACCTTCTTCCTGTATGTTTATGCAGTTTAGGATACACACACACACACATTTTAAATATAACACCACCATCAGACAAAAGACTTTTAAGAATAACCCCTCTCTCCAGAATGCCCAGCAGGCTCATTCCTGGGAATGTGTATGCTATTTCTTGTTGCACAGATCTATCTGAGTTCTCTTCTGCTTTTTACAGGCAAAGCAAGGCAAGCATATTTTATATGGCTGCAGTGAGATTTTTAATGCTACACAGTTCATAAAACAGGTAAACTGTGCCCTTTTTTATTTGTTTCTGTTAGCATAACACAAGTTGCTGTTTGGGTCTCTCTTCTTCAAAAGCTATCAGTTATTCAGTTGAATTCAAATCAACTAAAACAAAAGCTCATCTAGTTACTAAGTTTCACTATGGCTATAAGGGCAGTTCTGGTACACTTTAATAAGGTTAACAACTCTTTTGAAAAGGTAATTATTTAAAATTGAAGTTATCCTAGTACGCCAAAATGAATTGAGCATTTCCTATATGTTGTGGACATGTCTGGTATTGCCAGGCACGTGATATTTGGGGCTCAGGGGCTCAGGACTCTTGCTGATGCTCAGTTGATACGACTATGTCCACTTTTGAGTGTCAATGGCACCTGTAGCTGAGTGCCTGGGCTCGTTTCCATACAGTCCTTTAAATCATCGTCCCCACTTATGTTCTTAGTATTATATTGATCGAGCTTTTTTTTTTGGCTTTTCGAGACAGGGTTTCTCTGTATAGCCCTGGCTGTCCTGGAACTCACTTTGTAGACCAGGCTGGCCTTGAACTCAGAAATCTGCCTGCCTCTGCCTCCCGAGTGCTGAATGTGTCTCTAAATACAGATGGCTCAGGCTGTATAGTGTGACTTGTGTGTTTATGATTTCCCCCATAAACAGAGTCCACCACACACTGCTTTCGAGCTTTCTCCCTCACTTGTTGCCCTAAACTCTACTCTTGATTCTTCAGGCAAGCTGATCAGTTGCTGGGTTTCTGTCACAGGTCTGCCTGCCTCGTGCAACACCAGCTAGGGCCACAAACCCACAGTCATCTAAAGGTTTTCCCTCTTAGGCTTAAGTCATCTCTAGAACCTTCTTACCTTAAGTTGTTCTCCACTGCCTCTGGGGAGTTGATTTCTGTGGTTTTGCTGAAGGCTTCATACTGTTACCTCTGGGAGAGTTGGTTCTATAGGGGTTTTTCTAGCCTTCCCAAACTGGAAGTGGGGTTGGGTTTTTTAATCTGCTGCTGCTGCTGCTGCTGCTGCTGCTTTTAATAATCTTTTAGGAATATAAAGTATATGGCAAACTGTTAGCACTTATATTTCTTAAGAACTTACTTACATTTCTCTATAAAGAACTTCATACAGTTTAATATCAATTACTTACACCCAGGGTTTGCTTGTAATGTTTATATTTACACACCATGACAGTGTTATATTTGAAAGCATATGTTAAATTATTTTGTTGAAATGTTTTGTTCTAGGAATATATAGAAAGTAGAAAACCCAAGTTTTTTGTAATATAAAAATTATATTTATAATTTTTTCTTTCATTTTAGCTGTCACAGCTTGGACAAAAATAACACAGAAAGACCACAATGGGGTAATCAGTTTGGATAGATGTAAAAAAGAGCCAGATGTGTCCTTCTCCATAGCTGTGGCCTAACTGCAACCTGTCAGAATCAGTCATTTTTAAAGAAATTCTATACTTCATATTCTGTATAATGATTAAAATAATAAACCATTTCAGAAATAACTTGGCTATTCTTGTTTGAAAAATTAAAACATACATTGGGAACAAGGAAGCCCAATGTAGAGATACTAAAACAGCTTACAGCTATCAGGTGAAACTGGTGAGCATCGCTGCAGTCACACACCTACTGTAGACCAGGCTGGCCTCGAACTCAGAGATACTAAAACAGCTTACAGCTATCAGGTGAAATTGGTGAGCATTGCTGCTGTCACACACCTACTGTAGACCAGGCCGGCCTCGAACTCAGAGATACTAAAACAGCTTACAGCTATCAGGTGAAATTGGTGAGCATTGCTGCTGTCACACACCTACTGTAGACCAGGCTGGCCTCAAACTCAGAAATTTACCTGCCTCTGCCTCCCAAGTGCTGGCATTAAAGGCGTGTGGTTTCCCACATTGCTTATGGATTTTTAGGTGGAAATTCTAAAGCCATTTGGATATGTATTTCTTCTGACACACACACAGAGTAAATACTGCTGTTTATAAAATGTTGATAGGGCAACATATGATTTGCAATGGACAGACAAAAAACATCCATTCTTGAGAGTTCTGAATAAAAAGTAAACGTGCAGTACCACCGAGAACAGTAACTAGTCATTCACTGGTACTTTAATCAGACACTAGGAAGCGGGGCACTGAAGTTTGATAATACCAATAATTACAATCTGGAGTAAGAGCTGTGTCAGAGGTTAGGGCACATCTGTCTCAGGAGTTAAAGGCACAGTAGAAATTTATGCAGAACAGGCACAAAATGTGAAAGGATGTACTAAGAAACTTTGTGCGCTCAGTTACTGAATGATGTACCTACAGGACATTTAAGAATGCTGGCCTTGCCATGGAGCCATCAGGAGTAGTAGAATTGGTTGTGGACTTTTCGCACCATTGTTTACATTAGGAACTGGTAACTGATTAATAATCCAAAAGACTGTGGGAAATTAGAGGCATAACTTCCAACGCATTCTGAGAAAACTTTGCAAAACACCACACACTGAAATGCACTGTTCCAAGTAAAGAGCTTAAAGTCATCTTTAGAGTTCAAAGCCATGGTTAAAGGACCAGGAAACTGTCTGATACTTAGAAAGAAAAATTTATGTAACAAAAAAGGACCAGAGAGATGGCTTAGTTCAATAAGTTAAATCAAACCCAGTGCTTTTACTAATTTGAACCCACAGAGCCACATAGAAGGAGAGAACTGATTTCCAGTGCTTGTCTTCTGCCCTCCATGTGTACAACATAATAAATCTTTGAATGTAGAAATGTTTTCATATGAAAAAAAGAGAAATTATTGAAACAGAATCAGTGACAGGGTGCTGTGTACTGAATTCTGTCCCCTTAAAACTCACATGTGAGCAGTAATCCAGAGACTAAGATAGGGCCCTCAGTGCGGTATAGTATGTTAAAGTTGAATGAACTCAAAAGAAGTGGACCCTGTATGGATAAAGAACAATCAGATACTGATTCTCTATAACTAATATCATAAGAGGAAGAAACACCATCTCTCCCTCATCCAGTGAGGCTTCTCCAAAAGCCAGCCCCAGTGACACTTTGATTTTGGACTGTAAGAAAATATCTGAAACAATGAGATCTGCTATCATGTTGGAGCAACCTGAGCGGGCTGATGCAGAGAAGCACAAACTTATGGCAAAACTGAGGAAAATAATGCAAAAGACACAAAACCTGATGTCATGATAGGAAGGGGCATCACTCCTAGGACCACAGGCATCAAGGAAGTATAGGGGAGCCTGTGCTGTCTGCCAGGATAGAGTGATAACCAACAAATTTACCCTTTCAGCATAGATAATTTCAAAACTGAGCAGAATACATGAAATAGCTGCCTTTAAGATACTGAAAATTAACAAATCTTGTAGACCCGGCAGAGAGCAGCTAGGAAGCTTTGGAGATTGCCTCAACTACCATGCCAAATGACAGTGGACTTTGTATATCAGAGAAGAAAGTATTTGACTTTACACATAGATATACACACAGCTACTAGGAACTGAATTTGAGTTCTCAGCAAGAGAGTGCACTCCTGGCTGAGCCATCTTCCCAACCTACATAAACATTTTTCAAAAACATATACTAAAGTATACCACATTCTGGGACTTTGTCTCAATATGTCTTTTATTTACTGAAATTTGAAAATAAATCGACTATAGAAATCTAGACCAATTGCCACAGGTTAGTTCCCCACACAACAGGCTCAGATAAGGACCAGCAGGCTTAATCAGTTTAGGGATTTGATTGACAACTGTGGGGAAAAGTTGGAGTGCAAGAGGAGGTAGGGGGCAGTCATCTGAGGCCCAAAAATTCTCAGAAACTTCCCATGTAAGTTGATGCTTTACATTTTTCATCACAGCCTTCAGTAAGTAGTCACTGACATAGTATTTATTGTTCATGGCTTTGCATGATTCCCTGACGGGGAATTGGCTACTTGGGTACTGCAAAAGTTGTAATCCAGCATGCATGTGGCTAAATGGAAAGCGGAGAGGGAAAGCAATCACCTGGATGTGGAGTTGCAGAGGATACAGGGTCAACTTCATCTCACCTTGCCTACACCAAAGCAAAGCCATGTCCTACCTAAAGCAACTAGAGCAAGGATTCCAGAAAAAAAATGATTGAATAGCCAACCAAGGAGTTCAGCTACTGGGGAGCTAACCCATATCCCCATTTCTTTAGTAATGGAAGAGTTGACATAACTATCATTTGCTTGGAGCTGGCGGGGAGAGGGAGAAATCCTCTATTGGGTAGAAACTACACAGATGGTATAGGAGCTAAGCATTTAGGAATAAGTTGGAAAGACTTTATTAGTAAACGTATAATATATTTTCAAACCTGAAACCATCCATAGATCATTCTACACATCTTCCAACCACCCTACTTGTTACCCAGACTTCACATTCTCCAGGATTTAACCAAGTGATTTCTCCTGATCTCCCTATCCACATCTTATCCTTAGCCCACCACTAGCCTAGGCACCACAATCAGTGCACCAGCCTAGTCTGGCCTTCCCTGCCTACACCTAAAAGGAGCTCTGTGGTTGGGCCAGAATCCTCCCTACCTAACCCCCAAGCCAAAGGACTCTTCCACGCTACATCCAACCTTTCCATTCAGCCAGATCTACCCCCACACTGCAGGTTTAGAACAGGAACACATCCTGTAGTTTCTGTCCACTGACTCCATTCTACCCAAGCCATTTCTAACCTCTATATCCAACCTGCCCACACATCCTCTCTTCTTCCCAACCTACTCTATCCATAACATACTTAGAACTAACAGAAGTTGGTGTTCCCAGATTCCATCAGAGAAATACCAGCTATATGACTGGCCAAGCCAATATCTTCTCTCCAAAACGTACAATCCTATAGAAATGAATGCCAGTGAGCATTATTAAGATTGGTTCCAGAACACAGAATTTAGAAAACAACCACAAACCTCATCAAAGAATTTATGGACTTTAAAGACAAACAGCTCAATGAAATTAAGAATAAATGCTCAAGTGATGCCCCAAAACTGACAAGGCTATTTTTAAAATATAAAACCAAAGAACAAAAATAAGGCTGATGGAAATGACAAAGACAACCCAACACTTGAGAATAGAATTCAATCAGGAGATTCAAAACTCTGAAGAAGAGTTGAGCTGAAACAAAGATGGAATTGAAAAACCCAGTAGCTCAAGTAGAAATTTCAAAGGGAAAGCTTTATAAGTAAAATGAATTGAGCAGAAGATAGACTATCAGGATCCAAAGGTAAAGTAGAACATCTAGAACAAATAAATATTTAAAACATACAAAAACATGCACACATACAACAAAGGAAAACACAGGAAATCTGGGACATGATTTTAAAAAAACCTTAGAATTATAGGCATAGATGAAAAGGAAGAATCATAAGTCAATGGAATAGACCAGATCTTCACCAAGATCATAAACGAAAACTTCCACAAACTAGGGACAGACATGCCTGTATAAATACAAGAAGCACACAGAACACCAAATAGGCAAGACCAGAAAACAAAAATCCTCACAAGTCATTATTAAAACACTAAGTTTACATAACAAATAATGTATTAAAAGCTGCAAGAGGAAAAATATAAGCCAAATATAAATGAAAATTCATCATAATGACAGCTGATTTCTCAGTGGAAACTTTGAAATCCAGAAGAGCCTGGAGCAGTGAATTCTATGTCCTAAAAGACAGCCAACCTAAAATAAAATACCCAGCAAAACTATCTGCCATGACTGAAGTAGAGAGAAAAACCTTTCCACAACATAAGCAACCTAAAAAAAATTATATCCAACAAACCAAACTTAAAAGAAGGTACTGGAAGCATTATCTCAGGCTGAGGCAAGTAATGAGAGCAGAGCAGAGGAACTGTAGAAATACAAAGCCATAAAAAACATTGAAAACAAACACCGAAAAGCAACATGACCACAATTAACACACATTTCAGTAATAACTTTAAATATGAATGGCCTCAATTCTCTAATGAAAAGACATAGACTGAGGGAATGGGTCCAGAAAAAAAAAAAATCCATCTATCTCCTGCCTATAAGAGACACATCTTGAGCCTTTAATCCCAGCACTTGGGAGGCAGAGGCAGGTGGATTTCAGAGGCCAGCATGGTCTACAAAGTGAGTTCCAGGACAGCCAGGGCTATACAGAGAAACCCTGTCTCGAAAAACAACAAAAAAAAAAGAGAGAGAGAGAGAGAGAGAGAGAGAGAGAGAGAGAGAGAGACATCTTAGTTTTAAATATAAGCACCACCTTAGATTAAAAGGACAGACAAAAATTACTCCAATCTAATGGGACCAGGAAACAAGATGTCACTATACTAATATATGACCAAATAGACCTCAAACTAAAACATATCAGAAGAAATAAAGAGGGACATTTTACTCAAGAGAACAATTAACCAAGAAGATATTACTCTCTAAAGCATAAATGTACCAAACTCTGGTGTGTCCAATTTCATAAAAAAAAAAAAATCTACTTCAGGATCTAAAAAACCAGATTAACATCAGTCCATTAATTAAGTCAGTGATTTCAGTACATACAGCCTATTGCTATTACCTTTGCTCGTCCCCCAGAAGCAGAAGCTAAGTTCCTGTTGCTAAAGACACCCTGCATATTTGTCACAAGGTACAGAGGACCATGAGCTGGAACTGACTGGAATGCATCCTCCCCGAGGACTAGTTTCACGGTACTAGACGGCACTACAATAGCTTCCAACAAAGAGGAAATCAACAGTCCCATACAGCTATGGCACCTGTAAACCACATCGATGATGAGTATAACACAAAAACTCTTTAAGGGTCTAATAGTGACACACATACCTTGGAAGTAAGTAGCAATTTTCTAATTGGACTTCTGCTCAACCAAAGGGAAAGCATCCCTGGTAATGGGAAACAGCTAAACATTCAGTATTAGTGAAGTGGATATTGGAGGAGAGTCTGTAACCATTAATTTACTAAACCAGCAAAATTCCCTAACATCAACCTAAGCATTTCTCCTTCTACCAACAGATAAGTGTGGTTTTCACCCCTCACCAGGGAACCTCTCTATACAGCAGATGGATAACAATATAGAAAACCACAACCAGCCAAAATACAGAGTTATGGAGCCTGGTCCCCATAGACACATCTATAAAACACCCCTGTATTTAAGGCTCAGGGAACATTGCAGAAGACAGAGTGGAAAGATAAGAGCCAGAGAACCAGGATGTACCCAGAAAGTCTCACCAAGACAACTGCCCAAATAGGAGTGAGACAAGGATGACACCAGTGGACATGCAACGTGGACCATGAGGCCTCAGCCCTACACATAGGCAACTGGAGAGTGCTGGGAAGAGCAAAAATAGTCTCCCCAGGAAAAACACACCAATTGGTTGTCCAATACCAAATGGTCAGCCCTGAAAACATACACGTGACACAAGGACTAGGCAGTTTATGTTTAGTAATACATATGTACATGCTTACACATTATATATGCAATAACAATGAAAATGGAGGCCACAGATTTGAAGGAGAGTGAGGATGGATTTATGGGACGGCTTGGAAGGAGGACAGGGAAGGGAGAAATGTTACAATACAAGAATCGTGACAAAAGTAAAGCTGTTTTCAAGATTGCCTTAAATTCACATAAATGCTTTGTCTTGCTAAAGGCAGGGCAGGTTATTTCCAAGGTTTTGAGGTAGAAACATTCCCAGGCCCTATGACAGTTCATGGCCTCTCTTTGTATAACTCTTTGGGAAAACCTTGGTCTTCCTTACCCTTAGCTCTTCCTACCCATCCTGACATGGGTTACCAGTGTGATTATCCTTCATATTGTCAGGGTCATACAGGCTAGACAGGTCAACAAGGCCAATACCATCATGCCCACAACTTGGCTGGTTCAGAAAGTTTTATCTGCCTCTCTAAATGTTCTTCTCCTTAAACAATCGTTTCCTGTCCCAGGAAATCTCAGCAGTGGCGTAGGTCACGGGAAAGGTAAATTTATAAAAAGGTTTATCACTTCTTACAGCAGCTCCAGTTTTATACTGGAAACAAGGTCAGAGAGGATAAGTTCCACACAGAGTTGGTTTTGGTGCATGATGGAGCCAAAGAGAGGATATATACCTCTAACCCTAGTCCATCTCTGCATACTGTCCCAAGTTCCTGGCAGGGTAGTTAGTAGGGGCTGGGAATCCAGCTCACCAGTCATCCAGAGTCAAATACTTTTTGAACTTTCAATGACAGCTGTACAGAGGTACATTTAACATGAGATCCATGCAGCTCACCCAAACCTGCCAACTCAGGATGTCCATCAGAACAAGTAAGGGTCTTTACCTAATGCGCGCATCCACAGGATGTGGCAAGTTTAGACCTACAGGGGATTGGAAAGGAATTTAATACTTTGGTATGCTATCAGAAAGATCAATTTTCATACAGTAGATGAGGCTGTACTAAGAAGAAAAAGGGGAAAAAAGAAACTCAGAAAAGTTTGTCCTAAAACAGGAGCCTCCAGTCTGTCACTCACTGTGTGGCTCACATGGCTCACATCCTGACTGGTTCCAGATGGTGACGTCTCAACTCATACCCTTAAGTTTCCTGATGTTTAAGTAATATTCAAAAGAAGAAAACATCTGCACTGAAATGTCCCCTCCCATATCATCACACTCGTGGTGACAGTTTTTCACAACTTTTTGAAATGTTACAGCATTTGAGGGGAAAAGAAAACCTCAGGAAATGAAACTTCCAGTCTGACATGTGAGTAAATGAATCTGGAAGCCAAAGTTCTGATTCCTTCAAGTGACCACACCAAATAAACACATTGAGCAGAAAACAAATGGGAACGATTCAATGTACCGCACTGGGCTCAACAGAACTAGGAGACTTCAAAATTCCCTATCCACTGAGGCTCCAGGTTGAGCATGTGCCTGGCTTTAAACAGCTGTAGCTTCTAATACTGTGGAAACCTCACCACTGTAATCTATGAAGTATAAGCCCACTATGGCAGCTCCATCTCAAGAGGCCAGGTGGCTACCCTGAAAGCAATCTGCCTGTATCATGTGTGATGGGTAGTACTCTGGGAATCCAGAGGCAACTCTGAGAGCTCTAGCCATCTCCAGAAAGTGAAGCTGATTGTAATATCATCTTGACATGCCTATCACAGTCATTTTCCCTGATTTTTTTTTTGACCCAGATATTTTCTTCCCCAATTTTCACTTGTATATCTCAGGAGAACAACAGTAATTCATTAAAAGATTGGACATACAACCAGATATACTTTGTTAGCTCATCAGGCATAAGATTGGACATACAACCAGGTGCACTTTGTTAGATCATCAGGCACTTGTCAGCCTGATGGCCTGAGATTCATCTCTGGAATTCACATGGGGGTGGGGGACCAATACTGCTTATCCAACTCTTCCACAAATCGTCTCAGAATGAGCAGAAGACACAAAATTCACTAGTGAATGTAACTATAGGACAAATATGCTGTACAAAACAAATGTCTTAATATTAAGACTTTTAAAAAGAAAATAATTACACTTACATATAAACAAATTTGAGTATCAGGAAGATGCAATACAGAAGGAAATGGAAAATGAAACATCTAAAATCCTTGATGTGACATGGTGTACGTGAGTAATCGGAATAACAAAGAATGTACTCTATTCCAAAAAGAGAAGAGTTTGGCAATCGTAGGAATGTGATAGGACAGCTGAAAACCTCACACAAGAATGCTGGCACATGCCTTTAATCCTAGCAGTTGGAAAGCAGAGGCAGGTGGACCTGTGAGTTCAAGGCCAGCCTGGTCTACATAGTGAGTTCCAGGACAGCCTGTATCAAGAAAAGGAAGAAGGAAAAGGAAGAGAAAGAGAAGGGAGGATGGAAAGGAGAGGGGGCAGAAGAATGGTACAGCAAAAACAAGTGGGCTCAATGGCTCCAGCCATCACAACCTCACGTGCGTGTGTGTGTGTGTGTGTGTGTGTGTGTGTGTGTGTGTGTGTGTGTGTGTAAAGGAAGCCTCACAGGGTGAGCCAGGCTGCCTTGTTGGAAAGATGCTGGCAGACCCCATGGGACAAGCCTACAAGCTCATACAAGCTCATATCCAGTTAGGCATTGTGTATGATTGGATCAGCATCCAAGAGAGTCCTTGTCTAAGATTACAGAATTGAAAATAAATGAAATCACAAGTCAGAGGGGCTGGAAACAACTGTCAGAGACTCTGGGTGGGAGACAGACACAGGCAAATGCAGAAACGGGGAAGACTGAATGCAGACACAGACATTCGGGCAGGAGGAGAACTGGCTTGGGCAAACAAAGGGTATGGTGGTTGGCAGCCTCATTCGTGGTACAGTAAGTAGACCATCTTCCCAAAGGATAACTGGGCACCAATTGCCCACAGCATGAAGTCAGCAGGTGCCCCCACTCGTGTCATCTGTCCTTTACACAGTTTATTGCTGGTGGCACTGGGAACTCTGAAGCTCTGGTAGAGTTTGTGACTTCACAGCCTCTTGCCACTGCGCTGTATTTAATGCTGAACAGGATCTGAAAGCACTGAGATGGGAGTTCCTATACAGATCTTAGTGCTCAGTGGGCTTCAGCCATCCCTGTCACATCAGGAGACATCCTTCGGAAAGAACATTAGCCACCCCAGACTATGTGAACTAGAGTCTCTCCAGATCATAGGAGACCTTCCCACCCGTGACTGCAAACTAAGTATGCCTAGCAGTAAGTATCTGCCACACATCTGACCCTTGACCAATCCAGGTCTACCAATGATCTAAATGGTAAGAAAGACCAAAGACTCCATCTCCTTCACCTGGCATTCTCCAATGTTAGAGGACCTAGGAAGACGCCACTCCACAATGTTGTTGTTTTAACTTTGTGGCATTTGCTTTATAGTTTGATTTAAGTTTTATTTTTCTTTCTCTCTCTCTTTCCTTCTCTCTCTCTCTCTCCGTCCCTCCCTTCCCTCCTTTCTTCCTTCCTTCCTTCTTTGTTTAAGTGGGTATGTGTGTATGTATGTATCATATGTAATGTGTGTATGTATGTCCATGTGCGTACATGTTCACATAGGTATGCATGTGCATGTGGACACCATCAGGTGTCTTCTTCAGTCGCTCACTGCATCATTTTTAAGGCTGAGCTTCTCATTGATCCTGGAGCTTACTTATTCCACTAGAGTGGCAGTCCAGCAAGCCTGAGAAGCACTCCTTCCTCCATCGCCCCAAGGCTGGAGTTACAAATACACAGCACAGCACTTGGCTTTTTAAAGTGAGTTCTGGGGAATCAAACTCAGTTCCTCCTGCTGTATCAGAAAGCACTTTATCAACAGAGCCATCTCCACAGTCCTCCTCTTCCCCCATACTCGGGTATTATTTTGAGGTTATTCTTAATATCATAGCACGTTCTAATCATGCCAGTTTCTGTTCTGTAGTTATTGGTAGTATAGCACTTAGCTTTAATTAATTTTAAGTGTGTTTCCTATCTGAAATGTATTATTTGGTTTGATGTTGTGGTTTATTTTCTCCTCAATGAGGGACACTGAAGATTAAGCCCGCAAGAAAAAGCA
The DNA here is from genome assembly GCA_902729485.2 of Mus minutoides. Taxonomy (NCBI): domain Eukaryota; kingdom Metazoa; phylum Chordata; class Mammalia; order Rodentia; family Muridae; genus Mus; species Mus minutoides. The sequence continues at coordinate 1,333,369 of LR749714.1, forward strand.
GCTCACTGAGATCTCCAAATAAAACCGGAAGAGCTATGCATGCCAACAGATGTGCATCAGAGATACAAGAAACATGAAAATGTAAACTAGAAAATGTTGCTTCCAGGAGATCATAACTCTTCAATTAACAAATCAAAAGAGACAGAAATAGCTGAAATTCCAGACAAAGATTTCAAAGGACCACCTGGAAAAGAAATCGCTGGCTTTGAAGAGAATATAAGCAAGTGAATAAATAAAGTAAAAAACCAATTCATGGCGTGCGTGGTACACTTTAAAGCAGATAAGGTGAACAGTATAAGTGAAAAATGCAGTAATGAAACATCAAAAAAACCCAAATTTCGGAAATGAAATTTCAGAGAATCAAGCACACACCAACAAGCCACATCAAGCAGAGAAAAGATGATTCGGGATGCATGATAAGGTCAACAAAGTATTTCATCCCGACACGGATTCAGAAAAAAATTACAGTCACATATGTCCAGCTCAGTAAACCAGCAATTCCCTGATACAAATATGGGACAAAGGAAAGACCAAAGCAATATTCAAACCAATTAGGGAATTAAATAGCAGGAATTATCAAGCCTGTCTTCAAAGACACACAAGGTCTTAACTCTCCAATAAAAAGATGTAGAGTAGCTGACTGTGCTTAAAAACAAGATACAAGTAGTTTTCTCTACAAGAAACAAACACTGACAAAGACACACAGACTGATGGTGGCAAGATGGAAACCAATATAATATAGGCCAACAAGTGTGACCCATAAAGCAAGCAGCACCGGCTCGTATCGATCTGATAAAGTCAATTTCCACACAAGTTACAGGCCAGCACGCTGGCACCACGGGTAAGGACACTCGCCACCCTGCCTGATGACCTGATGTCAGCCTCTAGAACACACACGGCAGAAGGAGAAAAGCAGTGTCTGCTTGTTGTCCTCTGACCTCCACACGTACCATGGCACTCCTGCAAGCATAGGCACACACATAAAGAAATATCTAAAAAAACAAAATTGCTTAGTAAAGAAACTCGCTAATAAAAGGACCTATCCAAGAAGATAAGCAAGCTGGGCATAGTGGCAGACGCCATTCATCACAGCACTTGTGGGACAGAGGCAGGCGGATCTCTGTGATTTCAAGGCCAGCCTGGTCTACATAATAAGTTCCAAGGCTCCATAGTGAGATTCTGTCTAAAAAAATAGAGGGGTGGGGTGGGAGGAGATGATGATGATGGTGACAATGATGATGATGACAACGGTGATGACGATGATAGGATTTAACAACTATAGGGGCTGGAGAGTTAAGAGTGTATGTATAGGGGTTGGGATTTAGCTCAGTGGCAGAACACTTGCCTAGCAAGCACAAGGCCCTGGGTTGGGTCCTCAGTTCTGGAAAAAAAAAAAGACAAAATTATCAATAAACTGTACAGTGTCTTTAAAAAAAAAAGAGTGTATGTATATTATTCTTGGCCATGGACTTGAGTTCAGTTCCCAGCAGCTCACACTGACCTATAATTCCACTTCTTATGGATTCAATACTTTTTGATTTCCCAGACATACCTGCACACGTGCACATACACATAATTAAAATTAATAAAAACTGAAAATGCAACATTTGTGAATATATATGCACTGAATTCTGGTGACCTGATTTCATAAGAAAAGGGCAGAGACCTCCAGAGGTGTCATAGTAGATGACTTAACAACCCACGCTCACCAACAGATAGCATGTTAAGACAAAAATAAAAGTAATAAAGAAACATCAATTGGGTCAAATGGAATTAATATGCATCCACAGAATATTGAATTCGACATATGCAGAGAATACATTCTAACTTTTTCCTTAAATAAATCACATTTCAACCATGAAGCATATCCTAACAAATACAAAAAATTTTTTGAAATTATTTCTTTTACTTATCAGAATACCGTGAACAAAACTAGAAATCAATAGCAAATATATGAGCATTAAATAATGTGCTCTTCAACTGTTAGCTGTCACCTTAAAATTAGAGAAATTTTAAATTCCTAGAGTCTAGTGAAAATGAACATACAACTGAGACCTTTAGGATACACTCAGGAATACAGGAGTGTGTTTATAGGTGTGAGTTCTGACACTAACATCTCAGAGGTTCCTGACAGCCTAAGAAAGTGCCAAGTGAAGGTGAGTGTGTGTTTCTGTGTGAACAGGAGAATATTATTGACAATGTAGAGAGGAATCAGTAGAGGCATCAGGTGACATTTTTAAAAAAAATAACAAAGTTTTAAAATTCCTTTTTCCAACTGGGTCAGTGCAAAAATGTACTTAGTGACCAGTCAGTCGTGCGTAATTCCTGTTGCACTGACGGTCGGTAGACTTAAAAAGAACGCTGTGTTCACAGTTACAGCCTCAGGGTAGGGCACATAGTGGACGCTGCTGCAGGGCGAGAAAGGGCTTCTTGTTACTTCAGTCCTCAGAAAGCTTAACCCACACATCCCGCACACACAAAAGAAAGAACACTTAGGATGGAATTGGAAATAGAAACAAAAGTACTTTATATCCTCTCTCGACTCCTGCGTCCTTTTTCTTGTACTCTGTCCTTCATCATCTAATGTTGCCTCCATTGATCTCCTCTCTAAATTTTAGATATTCACCTGCTTACACAAACACTCACGTTCATGTATATATTATAGGTTGAGTTCCATATGTGTGGAGTTCTGAGTTTGAGTCACCTCACAGGTCTACCTATTTCCCTACAATCTACAGTGATGACCTGCCTTCCAGATAAGCTGGCGCAATGACACAAATCTTGTAGAAGTAACCAACCAAGATCTGATTGTATTTAAGGCCCACTCTATGAGATGGAAGCCATGCCTGCCACTGCTCAGGTTGCCAAGAACCTGAGGCAAGATAGGCCAGGGACCTAGGAGAAAACCAGGTACTACCGTTCTACTAAAGAAATGTGCAAGAAAATGACTCCTAACAACATTTTACTACATTCAATTCTCAGTCTTGCTCAGCCATCATCAGAGTCTCCTAGGAACAAATACGGAGACCCAGGCTGGACAACACACAGAGAGTGAGAGACTTTGGCACACTCAGTCCTAAATGGGATGTCTCCATCAAATGCTTCTCCTTAGGGATCACTGAACCCAATGGATGAGGAGGCAAACTTCTAAGAGCCACAGGAAACAGAGGGCACCAAGGAAACAGATGTTCTCACCGCAGCAGGAGTGACACACATATGAACTCACAGAGACTGTGGCCGTGTGCACAGTGCCTACATGGGTCTAAGTCAGATGGAGTCCCAGCACTGAGAGGGGAAGTGGATGCAAGCCCCATCCGTGACCCAGAAGCCATCTCAATTGATGACTGCTGGCAAAGGGAAAACGAGTTTCCTCTAGTGGATATACAGAGCACTGTGCAAGCCCTGTGCACAGCACCATTCTGACAGAACATGAATGTGATGACATTGTTGGAGGGTCGCTAGATGTTTGTTTGCTTACCTGACAGGTCTTTTGTGTATATATTATGATTTCTGATGTTGTGTTTTTTATAGGATTCTGTGTATGTGATCAGGTGTCTCAGCATCTCTGTGTTTTTTATGCTTTTCCTTTGGCTTTCTCTTCTGTTTATTTTTGCTATTTCTATTTATTTTTATTTTATTTATTATTATTATTATCATCATTATTATTTAAAGGCCTGTTCATTTTTCCCCCCTAATGAGAGAGAGAAAGGAAAGTGTGGATTTGGGTAAGAGAGGAGGAGAGGAGGGTTTGGGAGGAGCTGGGGGAGGAGAAAGCAGAAATCAGGATAGCATATGAAAAAGATTTATTTTCAATAAAAAAGGAAAAACCATTTATAAAAAAGATAGAGATTGTTTTTTAACATTTTATCACAAGTTGTTGATAAATATATTTATACTGATTTTAACACTGTATAATGTAACCATGAATCAAAATATTTGATGTTGTCCACAGCACCTCACAAATATTCATCATTTACCAGTTTAAAGTTTAAGAATTTTTTTCTTAGCTTTAATGAAACACAAACCTATTTTAAACAAACAAACAAACAAACAAAAAACCCTAAATAATTATTGTGACTAAAACCTTACATTGACAAGACAAACACATATTTGAAGCTCTTTGGCGAATATTTTGTATGAGACAGTGTCCCGGTTGATTTGTAAAATCATACTGGAGTTATCTGAGAAAGGGGGACTACGAATCTGAAAATCCCTTCCATAAGACAGCCCACAGCATTTTATTGTCTTACTAGTTTTTTGTTTTGATTTTCATTTGTGTGGGTGGGTGAGTGTGAGTTCCTTGAGCTTTTTTTTATTTTGCCTTTTTTTTTTTTTTTTTTGCCTTCTTGTATCGTTTGTTTGTTTTTTAAAGGAAAGAGAAAAAGAACACTCGAGGCCAGCCTGGTCTACAAAGTGAGTTCCAGGACAGCCAGAGCTATACAGAGAAACCCTGTCTCAAAAAACAAAAACAAAACAACAACAACAACAAAAAGAACACAAAGTTAGGTAGGTAGGAAGGATCTGGGAAGAATTAGTAGAATAGGGAAAAACATAACCAAAATACATCATATGAAAAAAAATTGTTCAGTTAAAAAAAGCCTTCTTGCCCATAGGTAACCCTGTAAGGCATTTTCTTAATTAGTGATTGGTGTGAGAGTGCATGGCCCATTGTGGGTGGTGTCCCCTCTAGTTCTGGGGCACGTAAGAAAGCAGGATGAGCAAACCATGGGGAGCGAGCCAGGGAGCCAGTGTTTGTCCACGGCTTCCGCTTCAGTTCCTGCCTTCAGGTTCCTGCCTTGAGTTCGCCGCCTGACTTCTCTCAGTGATGGAGCATGACCTGAAAGCTGAAGTGACCCGTTTCCTCCCAAAGCTGCTTTTGGTCATGGTGTTTTATCACAGAAATAGAAGCTCCAAATAAGAGAGGCAGCCTTCTCCAGAGCGTGTGTGTGTGTGTGTGTGTGTGTGTGTGTGTGTGTGTGTGTGTGAAGAATTATTCAGGGATTTGTCTGGTCGTCTAATATGGTAAGGGCTGGGTAATCTAAATATGTCTGTGTTCATGGAGGAGAACCTTAGAGACGCTCAGTCTAAGAAGCCGGATACCTCGACAGTCCCAGCTGGGTTGTGAGAGCCTGCAGGTTTCTCAGAGCGTTGGCAAGGACTAAGAAACTGGCATGGAGAGGTGGCAGCAGCAGACCCCTCACTCAGGAAGCAGCAATGAAGGAAGTGTGCGTAAACCACCTTTCCTCTGACTTTTTAATTCTTGACTGCCCACGTTGAGGGTGAATCTTTTCCTCCATCACCATCCCAATTGTCAGGCCTCTGAAAAATGCCACCCACAGACACACGGATTTACTTCACATCTCTTAAGCCAGCCAGGTTAACAACTACAACCATCACACACTTCAAAGATTCCTCTTTTGTCTTAAGACAGTTTGGGACTATTTCCATTTATTCTTCTTTTTTAAGAAGTCTTTATATTATTGCCATTCTCCTTCACAAAACTGCTAAAATGGACATTGGTGATATAGCCATATAAGTATATAAAATTTGCAATGAATATAAAATATTTTAAAAGATATAACCATATTATAAAAGCCACCACTCAACAATGTGCTGCTCTTAAGTTAAGCATTAGAATGGAGAAAATATCTAATAAAAATACATTAAAAAATAAAAATAAAAAGGGCCATAAGCCAAATGGCTTACTTAAAACAAAACAAAACAAACAAAAGTGAATGGTTTTTAAACTTATGTCTGACCAATTATTTATGAGCCTTTCTCAAAATAATGGTGCTTTTAAATCATTTGTGTCCTGCTATGCTAAAATATCTTTAATTGAGTTCTATTAACTTTAAATGTATTTATTTTATGTGTGTGTTTGTGTGTCTGAGGGTGTGCATGTGTGTGCAGGAGCCTGAGAATGTCCAAAGAGAACCCTGATCTGGAACTAGAGTCACAGGCATTTGTGTGTTGGGAACCAAACCCAGGTTCTCTGCAAGAACAAGCAAGAACTCTTAACCTCTAAACCACCACTTAAGCCCCAGTTCTGTTAAACTTCCTAATTATACAATTATACATAAATAAATGTTGGTCTGTTGTCATATACTTTAGGGAAGGCACAGGATGACCCTTATCATTCTAGGATACCAGCCAGCCACAGAAATCTGACTTCTAAACTTGATCCTGTTATTAATTAACATATACTCAAAATCCACAGTGATCAATTGCATGGGTCAACCTGACAAAAGGCAGAGGAGGAAAACAACACGCTTCTCTTATCTTTCATGGACTCTGTTACGTCCACTCCACGTACGTTCATTTAAGCCTACTTTACAGATGATAAGTGTAGAATTCAGTCCCTGTCTTACGTTTCGTGGAAAGTAATGGCATTTGAACAGAACAAATCTGCGTTTAGACTCTCCCGTCAGAAACAAGAAATTCAAATACACAAAACCTGGTGACTAAGACACTCCTGCCAGGGTACTTCTTCCTGACAACTTGGTTAGCCAAGGTGGCTCAGCGGGGTCTAGTCCTTACAAAACATGTCTAATGGACAAACAGACGGCAGGTAAAGACAGTCGGAGCCACGCCCCTCATTTTAACTTTGCTTCAAACTGCCTTTGTGCTTGCTTGCATTCATCCAGCCAACCAGCCATCCATCCAAGTAAGCATTTATCAAACCTCGCTCCATTCAGGACGCTCTGGGAGTGAGAGTTACAGAGATGGAAAAACAGATTTATAACTTCCCAGACACTGGAGCCAGTACCATACATGACACATGAAGAAGTAAGCCATGTTCAGAAATGGACGTTCTAAAGCATATCAGAGTTGCCGCTGTAAGAAAACGTTTGGCAATAATGGGATCCTTAGGTTCAGCTAGGCCAGTCAACAAGGTTCATAGTCTAAGAAAATCCCTTGGCAATAATGGGACCCAGTCTGGCCCCCCTGGTGTTTGGGTGGCCCTCAGCCCAACCTTCTTGCTTCAGAGAGTTTCCCTGATAACTCTGAGTAGAGGTACCAAAAGGGGGCACTTAGCCCTTAGCACCATAGCAAGTTTCTTCAACCTAACACTCCTGAGCTGAGCTGTGTCAGCCTCATCCAGCTTCTCTCCTGGATAGAAGTGCTTTTGTTGTATCGGCTCAAGACAAACCATCATTAGATCAATCGTCATACGACCATACTGTGGAACCCTATGCTACCACCAGAAGTAATGACGATCCTCTTTGCTACATTGTTCTCTTACAGTTTCAATGCAGCATCTTAAACTACGGTTGTGGCCCCAACTGAGTGTGGAGATCGTGAAAAATTTGGCCACAGAAAAGGGGTTCTGAATGCACAGCAGCCAAAAATTCATTTGTAACCAAATGCACAATGAATCTGAGGTATGATTAGCAGTGTTTTCTGGATGGCAGCCCACATTTCACTCAGCATCTGTGCACTACACTGTACACCATCATGGCAAACACTACCAATGTCAGACTCGAGACTATGGTATATTCTTAACTACCATGTTTTTACTATACGTTCAAAGTCTCCTGTGTGTACTGGCTGGTTTTATGTGTCAACTTGACACAGGCTGGAGTTATCACAGAGAAAGGAGTTGAGTTGGGGAAGTGCCTCCATGAGATCCAACTGTGGGTTATTTTCTCAATTAGTGATGAAGAGGGAAAGGCCCCTTGTGGGTGGGACCATCTCTGGGCTGGTAGTCTTGGGTTCTATAAGAAAGCAAGCTGAGCAAGCCAGGGGAAGCAAGCCAGTAAGTAACATCCTTCCATGTCCTCTGTATCAGCTCCTGCTTCCTGACTTGCTTGAGTTACAGTCCTGACTTCCTTTGATGATGAACAGCAGTATGGAAGTGTAAGCTAAATAAACCTTTTCCTCCCCAACTTGCTTCTTGGTCTTGATGTTTGTGCAGGAATAGAAACCCCTACTAATACACTGTTCTTATAGAGCGTAGTGTCATAATGATGGAAAACAAAGACAGTATTTCCCACCATCACGCAGCCCCTAAGCACATACCGAATTGGTATAGCTTTGGATTCGATTGTATTAGAGTATTTGGTCTAAAAGGTAGTTCACAGTGCTTCATTTTTAAAAAGAAAGAAAGAAAGAAAGAAAGAAAGAAAGAAAGAAAGAAAGAAAGAAATCACTGAATGAATTTGGACCTGGGACTCCTAATAATGGAGAATACAGAGCCTGAACCAGCCATCTTCAGTAACTAGGCAACTCTAGTAGAGGGAGTGGGACACAAAACCAGCCACAAAACCTTTGACCCATAGCCTATCCTGCCTGAAAGATGTGCTGGACAGAACTTGTAGGAGCGGCCAACCAATGACTGGTCTGATTTGAGGACTATGCCGCAAGAGAGAGCCCACACCCGACACTGAATGGCCAGGAACTGGACGCTGGGTACATCAAAGACCTAAGATAGAAAAAAAATCAATAAAATGGTTCCTAATAATATCTGCCATACTCTGCTACACTCAGATCAGTGCCTAGCCCAACTCTCATCTGAGAGGCTTCCTCTGTCAGATGATGGGAGCAGATACAGAGACACACAGTCCAACATTAGGTGGAGAGAGCCCAAATTAGAGGTTTCCATCGGGTCCCTCCCCTTTGAGCTCCAGGAACGCCACAGAAGAAGGAAAGGAAGAACTGTAGGAGCCAGAAAGGTCAAGGACACCAGGAGAACACAGCCCACAGAATCTTCTAAGCAGGGCTCACAGGGGCTCACAGAGAATGCAGGGGCAATCACGGAGCCTGTGTGGGTCTGCACTAGGTGCTCTGCATAGATGTTATGGTTGTTGAGTTGGTGTTTTGTGGGACTCCTAACAGTGGGAGTGGGGGTGTCTCTGACTTTTTTGCCTACTCTTGGGACCCTTTTCCTCCTACTGGGTTGCTTTGCCTAGTCTTGATATAAGGGCTTGTGCCTTATTGTATCTTGTTATAACGTATTCAGCTAATACCCCTAGGAGACCTGCTCTTTTTCAGCTAATACCCCTAGGAGACCTGCTCTTTTCCGAAGGGAAATGGAGGAGGAATGGATTTTGAGGAGAGGGAAATTGAGAGCAGTAGAGGGAAGGGAAACTGGTTGAGATGTGTTGTATTAGAGAATACTTTTTTTTTTTAAATCACTGAATGGATTTGGAATTAAGATAGAATTCCCAACAGTTTATAAAAATGGCTCTAAAAGTACTATTTCCATTTTGTACTTCATATTTATGTAAAGTGGCATGACTTTCAGCATTGGCAACTATAAAATCAAAATATTGGTACTGCCTGGTCTATAGTATGAAATACTCAGTCAAGATTTAATTCTTTGTGTAAAACAAATATGCTTCCATGTCATTAGTATGCAAATTTGTACTTGCATTTAAAAAATTATATATATATATATATATATATATATATATATATATATATATGAATTAGTTTAAAATAAATTCTTTATGGTTAATCATTAGTAAATGATAGAGTTCTATAACATACTTGGGGGAGGACACATAAGAGTCTTTCAGGCAGAAAGGATTCACCAGTGGAGAAGCCTAAAGGCATCCTAGTCTACATGACTATAGATACAGGATTTATTTTAACTGTAGAGGAGAGCTGTAGAGCACTAAATACAGTGTATGTATGTGTGCATACAAGTTGATAATAGTGTTTGCTTCCTAGAAAGGGGCCAGGGGCCAGGGGTGCATGGTTATATAAGGAAAAGCAACTTCAGCAAGCTAGCTTGAACTGTGAATCCGATGGACTGCTGGCAAGCTTAGCTTTGCCTCTCTGAAGCATTTAGCATTGCCATCGACTCTCTTCTTGACCTCATTCTCGAGCCTTCTTGACCTCAAAGTACCCAGAGAATCATTTGATCTATAACCTATCTCTGTCACTTTCCAAGGTCTCAGCATCTTGGATAAGAATCAAGGTAAGAAAATACCATGGCAGGTGTGAGGGAGAGAGGCACAAAAATAAAATTAAAAAAACAACAGTGGATTTGCCACAGTGCAGTTTGGGAACAGCTAGTTCTACTGTTTAGTGCCATCAGTTAAAAAAAATAATAAGCACAGATTGCCTAGCACACATAAAGCCCTGAGTTTAAGCGCCAACATGACCCACCTCACCCCAGTTAATCCCTAGCCAGGCATCTGAAACCAGGCTGCCTGAATTCAATTCCAGCCTTGGGTCCTTGTAATATGTTGCCTTGAGAAGGCTACTTATCCTCAATAAGCTCTAACCTCCTTACCGCTAAAAGGGAGGGGATGCATATGCATCCTGCTGGATGTCTGTGGATTGGAACAGTCCTTCATGGATTATGCTAGGTCCCATTTTTAAAGTTCAGTGCCTGTTCACTGCTGCCCTTACATCCCTGCCACACACACTAATACCATGAAGGAAGAGCACTGCCACCCACTTGGGCTGCTGCTAACTGCACCCAGCAGAGGTCTATAGACATGATGGAATGGCTCTTGCCCAGAACCAGGAGATTCCTTGGCACTGCCATCCTTGATCCCCTTATGTGGTCAGACTCCTGCCTGAGACTTTTATAAAGCCACAGAAACTTGGTGGTCCTTGTTGTTCAAATCGCTCACCATGGTGTGACCTGTGTCCAGACAGCTAGGCATGATTCTGTGTCTGTCCCATTCTGTACCTCTCTCAAGATGCTGCCAGTGGGGTCCATGGAGCAGCGTACTGCTCCAGTTGGAGGGGACGTGGCTCCTTCACAAGCCCTGTGAACACAGTGATTCAGACGTCCGAGTACCAGGAAGCATTCCAAGTCATCCCCAAACTGCAGTTACAGGAAGGGAGGAACCAAGCCCGTCGGATTTTCTCATTCCTCGGTTGTCATGTGCGACTTGCTCTGCCTCCCTCCTGGCAACAGCAGATGATGTGACCACTCTCATGTGGTCTACGTGTGGACCGCATGCCAGCTGTCACATTTTTCCTGGCTGCTCTCGCAGTCACATCTGCCAATGTCCACACCCACACATCTACCTCTGCATCCTGATATATCAGGACATGCTCCAGGTTCAGCAAGGTCAGGATTCAGCCTCACCAGCCCTGGCATACAACACCCTAAGTTCAGGGAAATGGTCAGTGGGGATCTAACCTGGAGACAATCTTCTGGCTCCAGCAGCTAGCTGCATGGCTTTCTAACGAACTGCTTGTGATTGGAGGGAAAGCGATTCAAAGGCAAGAGGGACCTGAAGCTACTGAAAACAACAAAATTTTTTCCCCTAAAAGTAAAAATAAGCTTCCACATCAAAGAGACCTTTGTCCTTTGTTTTTCAGGCAAGCAAGCACCCTTCTTGCCTAATACTTTCTTCTCCTCCACCTCTTCAAGCTCCCTTCCCTCCCCACCTTTCAGATTAACAGGGTCCTCCACCTCTTCAAGCTCCCTTCCCTCCCCACCTTTCAGATTAACAGGGTGTTCAAGTTAGTTTTAACTGCCAACTTGATACAGCCTGGTCATCTGAGACATAGTCTCACCCAGAGCAGATGACCCACGGGCATGTCTGATGGTTCACTGACATAGGAGGGCCCAGCACACTGTGAGCAGCACCATTCCCTAGGCAGGTCCTGAGCTGTATAAGGAAGCTACCTAAGCATTAACTGGGAGGGAATAAAAGAAACATCCCTCCGTGGTTTCCGCTTGAGTTCATCCTGCCCTGACTTTCCTCCATGATGGACATAAATGTTAAATTGAAACACTTTCCTTCTCTAGTTTGTTTTTGTCTCAGGGTTTTATTGCAGCAACTGAAAGGAAACTAGAGGCCATAGGCTGGTAGATTCAGTGTAGGTATTCTGCTCGGGGAGATGCAAATCAAGCCTCGACTATTCCAGGTTAATTTATCTTCTAGTCAAATGTCCCTGTATGTTCTTGTTAGGGGCCTACAGCATTAAACCCTTTGATCCATCATTGCATTTAGGGACTTCAGACAGACAGACAGACAGACAGGCACTAACTTGCTGTGTAGTTCAGGATGGCTTCAGGTTGCCTGACTCGGATTTCATGTCTTCTTTTCAAAGACTGTGATGAAGTTATTGTATTTAAAATAGAAACGGGGAATAGTTGACTAAGCACACCTTTAATGCAGTTTGGTAGACACTGCCCTCTTAGATAGAAGCTTCCGGAAGCAGGAGTACAGAAACTCAGGAATGCAGCTGCTCAACAAGTGACTCAGCCCATTCACCCAGTCCTCTCCCGTCACCTCTACCAACAGACTTTGCCCAGAACAGCTGCCCCCCTTAGCCCCCCCAAGAGTCAGGTTTATGAGCCTGAGCCATTCTTGGGTAGCTGGACCGGACTCTGAGAAAGCACAGAATGTTCCACGTTCTATCTGCTCAAGCAAAGCAGACTTCCCACACTGCCGCTTCTCGTCATCTTGCTGAGGGAAGTCTGTCTTGAAGAAAATGCTTATAAGCAGCCATCAGAAAGCAGGAGCACAGCTGTGCTCGTGGGCTCCATTTGCTGAAAAACATCCCTTGTGTAGTGTGTCAGGGTGTGTGTAAGAACACTCTCCCCAGAGAGCACACGATAACTGGGTCCCCCAGCATCCTCCAGATGAAAAGCCCATCAGGAGGAGGCTGTCAGATTGGGAAACTCAAGTCCAACCTTCCTTTTGCCTGTGCAGTGTTTCCTTTGAGGACCCATGTAATTACAGAAGTGACTCACAGTGGACACATTTGCAGAGGCCACAGCAGGGCTAAGCAGTTCATGTGCTTAAGTATTTTGAAACCATTTAAACCATACTCCGTTATATGTACAGTGTCTTGTGAGGCAGTGGATTATGCCACCAGACAGAAAACCTAGTAAGGCCAAGTGGATTCAGGAATCCCAGCAATTCTCATAATTAAGTACGGTGGGCATTTAAATCTACTCCTGGGCAGGTTCCTGTCCTGTTACATATGACTACTACACCCCATTAAAATCACTATGACAATCAGTCATGTAGAGACAACACCTTGAAGTCCCTCCTCATGCAGACGAGGCACCCCTAACATCTCAGATCAAGCCAACAGAAAACACCAGCCTTTAGATCCCAACCCACCCCAAAATGTTTATAAGGTCCTATGGGCAAGGAATAAAGTGCACGAGTTCTTTTACCAAAGATGTCTGAGAATGTCTGTCTTATCGAAATGTTACTCTCTAGGAAGAGTATTCCCTCCTGAAGCTTTCAATGCTGGACCTCGACCTGGCTCAAGCCAGCTTGGGTGCTCGAGCCTACCACAGCCACTTCCTAATTGGTGACCCTGACCTTGGCCCCTAGCTGCCTGCTGCATCCCGCCACCTGCTATCAACTCTAGGGCAGCAGAAGTGGCCTGGCAGCCCACCTTGCTCCAGCTTCCCCTCAGAGAACTCCATCTCGTTGGCCACTCCAACCGGGCCAGAGCCCTGTGGATCCCCCAGATAGTGCACAGCACACAGACCAGCAGTGTCTTAGATTAGCGTCTATTGCTATGATAAAACACTATGACCAAAAGCAACTTGGAGAGGAAAGGGTTTATTTCAGTTTATAGCTTAGAGTCCTTTATCTAGGGAAGTCGTGGAAGAAATTAATGCTGAGGCCACGGAGGGGTGCTGCTTGTTAGCTCCCTCACCACCACTTGTTCAGCCTGCTTTGTTAGAGCACTCAGCACCACCAGCCGAGGGTTGGCACCACCCACAACAAGCTGGGATCTCCCATATCAATCATCAAATAAGAAAACACTCCACAGACTTGCCCACATGCATACCCAGGGGCGGCATTCTTCTCAATTGAGGTTCCCTCTTCCCACATGCCTCTAGCTGTGTCAAGCTAGCCAGCACACAGAGTAACAACACAATTCATATATTAAACAACACTATGTAGATTGATCTAATTTAATTTTAAACAGAAGAAAAGAAAAGAGAGACAAATTTCTATTTACAGATTTCCCCCCTCACTCCAGAACAAAAACAAATTTTAATCACTTTTTTTCTAGGTGGGTCCATATGAAAAGAAAATGTCCTCCATCCAGCCTTCCTAATTCCTATTACACTAACAGTCAGTGGAATTAGAAGGGAGGCCTGACTTTCACAATCACCGCCTCCCTCGGAGTAGGAGCACATGCTGGATTCTTTTGGAATACAAAAATGATTCTTGCTGCTTCAAGACATAGAAAATTAAATGCGTACATCCAGCATGAGGTTAGGGCAGAATGGAGTGAGAGGGTAGGGAAAGGGGGAAGAAATGATGATCGTGTTAAAACTAGAAAAAAAAAATCTGTGTACCCTGTTTCATGATTTGTGTGTCCTTCTGTCTGTACTCTCTGAACTTCCTCATCATGAAATGCTACCTTCTGTTTGTTTTCTTTCTAAATTTTAGACTATATTCACCCTTAACCAATTTACACATAAAAATACCCTATAAGCTAGGATCCCAATATCAGAGAGAATATGGGAATTTTTTCCTGAATTTGTATTGCCTTACTTAATATTATACTTTCTAGATGCATTCATTTTCCTTTAAATTTCATGATTTCAGTTTTCTTTACAGCTGAATAATATTCCATTTTGTATATGTAGCACATTTAATTATCCATTCATCAACTAACTGACATCTAAGCCCGTTCCATTTCCTTGCTGTTGTGAACAGAACAGCAATAAACACAGATGTGAAAATATCTCTGGTCAGATCACAATCATGGGAAGACCTTCCGTGCTTCTGGATTGGCAGAATCAATATCATGAAAAGTGGCTTACCAAAAGCACCCCACAAAGTCAGCGCAATGCCAATCAAAATCTTCATGTCATACTTCACAGATCTAGAAAAAATAACCCAAGAATTCACATGAAGCCATAGAATACCCAAAGCGATCCTAAAAGAAGAGAACACAGCTAGGGGTATTCCAATGCCTGACCTCAAGTTATACTGCCACAGTGACAAAGTGACCAGTACCAGTCTCACACTGGCATAAAAACAGACTGGTAGACTAATAGTACAGAATAAAAGACCCCAAAATAAACCAAGACTACGGCTATTCAACAAGTGGTGCTAGAAAAACTGTCACCCAGGATATGGAATTACACCCGTATCTTTCACCCTATACAAAAACAAAGTGGATCAAAAGACCCTAATTTAAAACCCAAACACTGAAACTCTCTGGAAAAAGCATAGTGAATACTCTTTAAGACACTAGGGTGGGCAAAAAATTCTACTAGAGCACCAATAGCACAGAAACTTGCCTCAGGGATCAGGAGATGGGATGGCATGAAAATCAAAGGTCCCTGCCTAACGCAGTCAGCTATCAGAAGAGCAGACAGACGGCTCACAGAGTGGGAGAGCATCTTTAGCAGACATAATTCAGACAAGGGGTTAACGGTCATAATTTACCAAGAACTACAAAAACTAAACACCAAAAAAATAAAACTGCTACTCAATAAATGGTCTAATGAAATGAACAACTGGACCTCACAAGAAGAAACAGAAATGGATAATAACATTCTTTAAAGTGTTCGACATCCCTCGATGTGGGAGGAGCACGGGAAAGCGTGAGCGTGAGCACTAGAACCACACAGTAGGCATTTGAAAGCAACCCGGGCAGCAAGAACGTTTGCAACAACTACTAAGGTTAGCATCTCACATGTGCTAAGAATCAGGTAAGCACATTACATATGTGTCCCTGGGTAGCAGCTAGGTGGGAGAGATGATTTAGTACTGTGGACTATGGATGGAAAAACCACCCTTCAGCCTTGTGTGCATGGTGTAGGCTGTAGTGAGCACCCCGTCAATTCCCCTGTGCGTGGGCACAAAGTGAACACTTACCCATAACATGTGTCAGACATGAGTCATAAACAAGAGTCTAGAAAACTGCCACCAAGTGAGGGAGAAACCAGGCCTCCGGGAAATATGCAGAGGTCTCAGAAACATGCCTCCAGTGTAAAATAAGTCATGTCAAAAAAGCTCCAGGAACTCTGACAAATGCACTGGGTGCTCCCACGGTGACTTCTGCTCACTTCCAGCAAGACGGGACCCAAGTGGGAGAGGAGGTCCTTCTGAAATGGTTTAGTGAGAAGATGGCTGTCTTAATTGTTTTCTGTTTCTGTGATAAAGGCCATGAGCAAAAGCAAGGTAAGGAGGTCACGGCTTGTTTCAACTTATAGTTTTATAGTTCATTGTGAAGCAAAGTCAGGCAGGAAGTTGATGCAGAAACCTGAAGGCCAGAACTCAAACAGCAATGGAGGAGTCCTGCTCACTGGCGTATGCTCTCCATGGATTGCTCAGTTTGCTTTTATACAACCAAGGCCCACCTACTCGTGGGTGGTATGACCCACAGCAGGCTGGGCCTTGCCACATCAATCATTAATCAAGAAAATGTCCCACAGAAATGGCCACAGGCCAATCTGCTGAAGGCCATTCCCAACTGAAAATTTTGATTCCTAGATGAATCTAGCTTGTGTCAAGTTGACAAAAAAGATGAACAACAACAAAAACCAACCAGCACAATGGCCAAGTACCTGGATGAAAGCTATTAAAGGTAACCGTCATGCCAAAAGACCACAGAGCCACTGTAGTAGACTAGACAAGGGCGCCTCCAACCTTGGGCCCTGCTGTAGAGCTTCTGAGGGACCCCAGGAACAGCATCCATCTTGCTTGGAGCTAGGGCAGGCTGGAAGACTAGGTTACACACGTGTTCTCCTGTACTCTTCATACTAACTCACCGAAAGAGCTACTCAGATACCCATTTTAAAAATGAACGTTGAGGCATAGGAAGTTAACAATGTCATTAATCAAGACAAAAACAAAAGCAGACAAACCAATGGCAGAGGGGGGGATTAGAAGGCAGGACTATCATTCCAAACTCCACCCTTCGCTGTGCTGCCTGCTCATGGGGCAGCAGTTGAGTTGCCTGGCCAAAGACCCAAGGACGCGTAGGAGATGGGGCTGGGGGGTGGTTAGTGTGACTTGTGTGACTATTTTTGAGAAAGGAGATGGAGTCTACTATCATGGTAATCCTTGATTCTTTGTACATGACATAGTTTACCCTACCCTAATCAGGAGAGGTTAGCTAATTAGCTTCAGGTTACAGTAAAGCTGTTCCAGTAAGTACATTGATACCTACCTATTGTTTGGTCCTTTCGGAGGAAGACAGACCAAAAGTATACCTCTGTTATCCTAAAAATGTACAGAAACACATGGCCCACCAGTCTAGGCAGGTAATTGGACCAGAATAGCATCTATAAACTGAGGCAGGTCAATTTTAGCTTAAGGGGAACCCTATGAAGGGGGGACCCTCTGATGGGTGGTACCTGAACCAATAAGTCCTTTCTTTTTAGGAATGTGAAGACAAGACTCACAGAAAGGAAGAGGTTCTTTGTATTAGGTGAAACAGGTTGCTATGCAGAGGAGATTAGGACCAAGGCCCTTGTGAATCCCTGGCTCAAGAGAAGCCAGACAGGCAAAGTTTGTAGTGCTCAAATCCAAACGTCTTTCTTGACCTCCCAGGACTGAACTATTCTCCAGACTCCTGAGTCCTGGTAACAAAACTGTCCCAGGGCCTGCAATGTGCCTGCAGTCTGGGTCCATGTGAGTTCTAACAGCGAAACATCCAGTATGTCAGCATCTGGATGAGATTCTGATCACTCAGCCAGCAACCGTAACACCATGAGAAGATTATGCTAGGAAACAAGTCAATTCAAGCCAGGTTCTGTTGGGATGAAATACTTCAGGAATCGCTACTTCTTCTGACACCATCTTAAGACCCAGAAGCCCCAAAGTGGGAAACCAATGACAGTTGCAGGCAGTGTGGCTTATGGTGAGCCCCTGTGCTGTGGCTTCCCCACAGCAGCTCTGTTCTGTCAGTGTTCTGGCTCCTGACTGAAATCTCACAAGCCCAGCACTTTAGCCTCTGTCTCTGCCGTCAGCTTAGTCATACTCATGACATTGAGCTTTGTCTGATAGTGAGAGTCTAGATACTCTGAGAAACTTGACAGAAAATGAACGAGTTTGAAAAATGAAGAAATAGCTGGAGCCTTTCCCAGCAATCTCTTTCCCATCATTTTTATTAGATCTTTGAGAACTTCATACAGTGTACTTGATCTTGTTCCCCTTTCCTTCTAGATTTCCCTGCTTCCCAGCCACCTTTGTGTCCTCTGTTTTTCTTAAAACCCTGTGCTGCCCACATACACTTGGTTGTGTGGACTTCAATGGAGCATGGTCAAGCCACCAGGGCAGCACCCTTAAGGACAACTTACTCTCTCCTTCCTACGTAGCCATCAGTTGCCAACAGCTCCTTAGCTAGAAGTGGGACTTCATGCTGTGATCTCATCTGTCCTGAACTTGCACAGGCTTGTGGTCATTCCATTAAACAACAACAACAACCACCCAACAAACAAACAAACAAACAAACACCCCAAATAGACAAAAACCTAAACAGAGAAATTCTAGTATTAAATGACATCAAAAATCAAATGGATTTAACATGCCTACAGAACATTCCACCCAAACACTAAAGTATGCACATTCTTTTTAGCAATCCATTGAACTTTCACTAAAATTGACCACATATTATTAGTATACAAAGAAAGATTCAACAAGTATACCAAATGGAAAACATTTTTTGTATTATATCAGACCATTATGGAATAAAGCTGACTACTGATTGACAACAATAGACACTACAAGAACTTACAGAAACTAGGAATAGTCCCACTATTTCTTTCTTGAGATAATCGTGATATTTTTGTTAGTTCTAGACTACATCTCTGGACCAATCTGTGTCCAAAGCAGCAGTGATCTGGCCTCTTCTTCAGGCACTGTTGTATCCTTGGGGCTCTTCAGGACTTGCCATCAGAGACATTACTGTCCTCTAACATATAAGATTAGCTCATGAAACGGTTGTTGGTTTTGAATATTATGCTTGTTTTTTTTTTCATGCCTGATGTGATAGTTTGTATATTCTTGGACCAGGGAGTTGCACCATTTGGAGCTGTGACCTGGTTGGAGTAGGTGTGTCACTGTGAGTGTGGGCTTAAGACCCTCACCCTAGTTGCCTGGAAGTCAGTCTTCCACTAGCAGCCTTTGGATGAAGATGTAGAACTCTCAGCTCTGCCTGCGTCATGCCTGCCTGGATGCTGCCATGCTCCCACCCTGATGATAATGGACTAAACCTCTGAACCTGTAAGCCAGCCCCAATTAAATGTTGTTTTTATAAGCCTTGCCTTGGTCATGGTGTCTGTTCACAGCAGTAAAACCCTAACTAAGACACCTGGCAATTTTCCCCCTTTAGGTAGGGGTTGGGAATGAGACCCAAGGCATTGTATACTCTAGGCAAGTCTTCTACTACTGAGCTGCACCCTAGCCATGCCTGGCATGCCAGACACCCAGGAGGCTAGAAAAAGCTCAGTATCTCTGTGCTTCAACTCTGGCTATGGTGTTAGGGAGGCCTGGAATTATTTTAAACTTCATTTAGGAGAAATATTTTCTCAGGTAAGAGACTATTCACATATGATCCTGAAGTCTCTGTCACCTCAGATCTCAGCATAAAATGTCTGTCAAGGAATATAAATGATAAAGGGAACCTCATATCAACTCCATAAGCCACATGGTATCATTGAATGGCAGACTGTCCCAGAATAGTGTCAAATCTTCATCTCAGACATCATGCTTGATACAAAAAGAATAAGAAGGGGGGGGGGGACTTAAAATGATGAAATGACAGAGAGAAAAAGAGCAGAGAGGCCTACAAGATGTACAAACACTGTACCAGACACTAAAAACATGAAATTCATACAACAGTATCTCCTAAATGCATCCATCACAGGGTCCATATGAGGTGGTCCACTAACTACTGCCTGTCTTGTTTCTGGTTTTTCCTGTCCACAGTCTCTTCTCAGATCAGCCTGTCCACTGGAGGCACAGATTCTAGGATGCAGGGGGATACTATCTAGAGCACTGAAATCGCCAGCCCTGAAGCAAGAACAGCGCTGACCTGTTTGCCCATGACAATGAAGCTATTCTCTTCTGTTTTTAAGGATGTGGTGGGAGAGGCCACCGGGCTGTGTGGTCCTCACGGCTGTCTACTCACACCCTCCTGCTGAGAGGCATCCTAGAACAGAGACATGAACTACTTTTAAGCTAAAATCTAAATGTTAATTTATGTAGCTGAACGTTTTCATTACTTTTTTTTTTCTCCAAATGGTTTTTTACTAGCCAAACAAGTTCTATTTTCAGACTTGACCACATCATTATCTAGCATCCCCAACGCAGCTGAAAGACAGAAGATTGCACTTTCAACTGTTCCACTGAACTTCAAAGCCAACATTAACATGCAGGGTACAAGATACTTTTTAGGGAACAGATTTCCACAGAGGTCAGCTGCCTTTCCGTTGGATATTTATCAGGAGTGAGGTTGGTGAAGTGAACAATGAGACCTTTACTATCCTGGTAGCTACTGTTGTCATGCAGGCAAGCGCATCCTGCACCTTCTCAGGAGGCCAAGACCCTAAGAAGTCTTGCCCTGTCCACTTCTCCCTTGGGTTAGCCAGGCTGGCAGCACATGGAGCTGGACTGAAGAGCGGGAAGCTTAGTGGCGATCTCTAGGGCAAGGTATGTGTGGCTGTGATCCACTGGCCAGGGCAGTTGGAAAATTCTTAATCTACACACTCAGAGGCTATGGGGTGTGGAGGGGTAGGGGGAACCTTAGAAGGTCAAACAAGGAGTGGTAATTTATTTATTGCCCTGTCAGGGTAATAAATTCTTACTGGGGTTCATGGTGGGGAAGCCAGCTCTGTGGTGCAAGGTTCCAGGTTGGAGCTCCCTCAACAGTTCCTTTGTCACCCTGGACCAATATGGACCCACAGAAAAGGACGTTAATTCTTCACAATTGAAGGCAAGTGGATCACCCTGTGCCAGCTAGGGTTAACTATCAACTTGCCAGAGTCTAGAATCTCCCAAAAGATGGGCCCCTGGGCATACCTCTGGAGGATTATTTAGATTTTGTTAATCAAGGTGGAAATTTGCTGCTGTTGTTAGCCTTATTCACTGGCTGGGATCCTGGTCAAAACAGACAGACAGACAGACAGACAGACAGACAGACAGACAGACAGAGAGCTTGCACTGAACAGCAGCAAACACTCGTCCTCTGTCTGGTTTCTGATTGTGGATGGGATGCTACCAGCTGCTTCGAGCTCCTGCTGTCTTGACTTCTGGTCCATGATAAGCTAGAATAAATCCCTTTACCCTCAAGCTGTTTGTCAGAGCATTTTATCACAGCAAAGGGGAACGACCGGACACACTCTTAATTAGTTTCCATCCACCACCACTAAGAAGAAAGCTTACATTCCTGCAAGAGAAGAGGAAGGCGGGGCTGAGGTGTTATCTATGACATTAAATGATTATGGATTTGTTTGAATGAAGCAAAGTTTGTGCAGTTTCAAGGACAAGAGTGTACTCTAAAGAGTTAGCACTCCAGGGTCAGCTCCATTGAAAATGTCTAAGTTTAACAAGAGATAAACCTTGAATAAAGGCTGAGCCTTGTCCCTCTGACCTCAGAACAGAGAATAAGCTAGCTTGCCCGTTATGAGGCCTGGCAAGGAGAAACGGAAACCCCAGCCCCTCTCTGTTCTTCCTTGGGGTGAGATGGTGGGTGTCACTCTATATTCTGGTTAGCAATGTCCCCTAGCCACGCGTCTCAGCATTAGTGAGCTGAGATGCACATTAGTGAGCGAGGCGGCCTCTCTACTCCTGGCAAGTCCCCAGTGTCATCCCCCATGGTCATGCACTAGGTTCACCATTATTAAATACATTTGTATGTCATTTATTATTACAGTTGTTACCAGAAATTTTAAGGAGACTGGTCTTGGTGAACCATGTGTTACCACTGAAACCGGAAACCCCCTGGCCCCTGCCACTTAGCGCTCTTAGTCTCATTAATAAAAGAATTTAGGAACAGTCTAGAAGGATGCTTGAAGACAATTTTATTAGATATTAAAGGAAAATCACAGATCGGGCAGCTCCGAATCTCAACGGGTAGTCAAAGCAGGAAGACTGGAGAGGAGGGGAGAGAGAAGCACGTCTCTTGGAGTTAGGTGTGGAAGTTTTGCACAGAGCCACAACAACAAGAACAAAAAGCTACCTTAGCTTCAGAAAAGAGCAGAGAGGTTTGAGTACCAGAAAAACATACTTAGGTTCTGGTTAGCATCCAAGAGAAAGACTCAGAAGAGAAGGAAAAGTGATGTCTGTGGAGTGTGGCCAGACTCAGACAAGAGGGGGCTGCTCATATTCACATAGCAGCTGACATGGAAATGGCCTTCAGGCTGAATATCCAGCCATGGACAGTTTCAACAGCGCCCTGGGGAGGGAGAAGGGAAACGGAAAAAGGTTCACCAAGTTAATTCAGTGAACTGACTGATGGTCATATAGGAGCACAAGGGGTATATCACAAATAGTCCAACCCACCCATCTCTAAAAACAACCAAACAGGGAGAGAAAGACAAGTCAGGCAAGTAGCAAGCCGTGGAGCGGTACAAGAACAGCGCTGAACTTAAGTTAACAGAGAAGGTCCAATGGTTCCTAAGCGGGCACCGCCGTGGGGTCTGGGTCTTAAAGTCCACCTCTTCCATACCTCACAGCAATACTTGTTGCTAAATGGCGCTCCACCCTCGGCCCACTTTCCATCTGGGTATCCTCTCGTGTGTCACTAGGCTTACTCACGCATAACTGAAATCTAACAAGGATTCCCCATCGAGAGTTCTCTACAGGCAGGCATTGCGCTGAGTACTTAAGATGCATTATTTCATTCCACCCTGTTTTCCCGATGAGAGAACTGAGTGATAGCTGAATAATCCGCTCAGTCGCAAAGCTCCTAAGTTAGTGGTAAGGTAAAAGGCAGAGCCGGGATTTCAAGCCAGTTGTGTCTGAAGGCTGCTTTTGTCTTAACTATTACCATACATTGCTTCCCCTGTAAGGCAAAATTCTTACGTGTGCAGAAATGACTTAAACAGAAAAACAGGGTTATTACAAAAAAAAATACTGACTGTGGTTCTGCTTCCACTTAAAACATAGAAAAGCACAAGAGAAGCTTGTTCCCACCCTACAATATGGAAAGACTTAATAGTTCCGTTTATAAAATTTTAGCTTCTGTTGAGCCTATCGGATCACAAGGTCCCATGGAAGGCTGTGGGCAGATCACAAGTGCTGAGAAATCTCCATCATCCTGGGCCATTTACGGAGTTGCTGGTATCCAACATGTGACATTTTGACACAATGCTGCCATCAACAAATGTGTTGGGCTGTACTCCTAGCCATCCAAGGGTGCCTGGGACCCAGGCCACTCTCCATGCCCGGAGAATACCAGCAGCTCAACCCGGAGGCAATGTCTACGCAGATACAAATAAACAAACCTCACTAAATTGCTGACCAGATTCACTCAGATCCTTGCAACATGAGTCTGATGGATGAAAAGCTAAAGCCTTGATTCCTTCAGTCCCTTCTCTTCTCGGTGTCTAAGGTCCAAGGACAAGTTGTCCCATGGAAAGCGAAAACCAAAGCATAGTGTTCAAGCTAGGCATGGTGGCGTGTGCACTTGGGAGACAGAGCAGGCAGATCTATATGAGATCAAGGTCTGGGTAGTCTACATAGTAATGTTTAGGCCAGCCAGAATTCCGGATTCTGACTCGATGATGATGATGATGATGATGATGATGATGATGATGATGATGATGATATAACAGAATCTGACTCATAAATGACTCTAGAAGGATGGAGGCCTAAACAGCTATAATCAATTTACTAAAAGAACTAACTGGCAGGAACAGTAAATAACGTCTACAAACGGAGAAGCCCAAAACATCAATAAAAATTAATTTTGATAACTTAATTTTTGATGAGAATTCTGAAAATAAAATGTGGCATCAGAAATAAAATACTTTGGTTTGATTTATTAGCAGATTAAACATAGCAGAGAAAAGATTCAGTTAACCTGAAGACAGGTAAAGATAAATTATGTAAGCTGAACCACGAGGAGAAAACACTGGGTAGGGAGGGTGGAGCACGGTAATGTAGGATTAACCAAATCACAGGGAGAGAGACAGGGCAGAAGAAGTGACAGAGAGTTAACAGCTAGAGTCTCTCCCAAGGTAACAAGCCACAGAAGGAGCTCAGAAACCCCAGATAGACTAAATTTAAACACACACACACACACACACACACACACACACACACACACACCCTTGTCCCTGAATACTAAAAATGCTAAAAATCAGTAATAAAGAGAAATTTTGGACAACAGACAAAGAAATCCAAAATGTCATATAATAAGAAGAATACAAGTGGTATTTAGTCAAGGAAATGTAAAAGTTATAAAGAATTATGTCTTTCAAAAGTAATAATGGAATAAACTTTTTTCAGATAATCCATTGCCAGCATAGATGAACATTGGGAATATTAGAAGAGAGCTTTTAAGACAAATGACTGTCAGAGCAAATGGAAAATTTCTTTTTAAAAAAATTGATTGATTTAATGTATATATGAATACACTGTAGCTCTCTTCAGACACACCAGAAGAGGGCATCAGATCCCATTACAGATGGTTGTGAGCCACCATGTGGATGCTGGGAATTGAACTCAGGACCTCTGCAAGAGCAGCCAAGGCTCTTAACCACTGAGCCATCTCTCCAGCCCCCTCAAATGAAAACTGTGTTATATTCAGAGAACTGAAAAGTCCTCAGTGATTTTTTTTTAATACAAACTAAAATGCTGGGTATAGCGGTGTGTGATGGTAACCTCAACACTAACCAATCAGTGAGCTCCAGCTTCAGTAGACATCCTGTGTCAAAGGAAAATACACACGAGAGTGCCTGAAGAAGACACCCAAGTCCAAGGCTAACTTCTGGCCTCTGCACACACAAGTATGGGCACACATACATATACACAAAAACACACTCCACACATTTAAAAAGTAGAATCAAAAACAGGAGATGAACATTAATTTTTTTCTAATTTTTATACCTGTTAAACTACTGACTACTTAGAGTAAAAATCATAAGCGTGATTGGCACACATAGAAGTTACAAGTGGGGCACAGCATGGATCTGGGAGATGGGGGTTCACTGGATGAGTGCCTGCTGCTCTAGCTTGTGTTCAGTCTCCAGAACACACAAGGTGGGCATGGTGGAAGAGGAAGTGGAACCCCATCACTCCATCCCTGGGTGGGCACGGTGGAAGAGGAAGTGGAACCCCATCACTCCATCCCTGGGTGGGCACGGTGGAAGAGGAAGTGGAACCTCATCACTCCATCCCTGGGTGGGCACGGTGGAAGAGGAAGTGGAACCCCATCACTCCATCCCTGGGTGGGCACGGTGGAAGAGGAAGTGGAACCCCATCACTCCATCCCTGGGTGGGCACGGTGGAAGAGGAAGTGGAACCCCATCACTCCATCCCTGGGTGGGCACGGTGGAAGAAGAAGTGGAACCCCATCACTCCATCCCTGGGGAGTTTGGTGTAGCACATAGCCAGGAGGATTTCTGGGTTAGCTGGTCACTTGCCTAGCTCCAGTAAAGAGATCCCGTCTCACCTTCACACAGAAATGGGTGATCATACCACCTCCCAATACACACATTTATACCATACACATACTCATACACTCACACATACACGCTCACACATATGCACGCATACATGCTCATGCACACACACTCATACATACACATTCACACATACACATACATACATGCTCATGAATACACGCTCACACATACTATCTGATCAGCACTTGCAATCTCAGCTCTTGGGAGCTGGGGGCAGGAGAATTATGATTTGGAGCCAGGCTGAGCTATACAACAAGATCACTGCACACACACATATCCCAAATGCAT
Organism: Mus minutoides; assembly: GCA_902729485.2. Taxonomy (NCBI): domain Eukaryota; kingdom Metazoa; phylum Chordata; class Mammalia; order Rodentia; family Muridae; genus Mus; species Mus minutoides. Next base: position 1,359,200 of record LR749714.1, read on the forward strand.
TTCTTCATACCACATTCTTCAAAGTAGACAAATCTACAAACCTGTCATTTGATGCAATAACATAGATGCCCAGAACACCAGCAACTACTACATCTCACCAGAACAGTCCATCCAGACAGTACGAGGCTAACACTTTCTCTAGTGCACACAGAGCACTCATTAAGAAGGACCATGTTTTAGGCCATAAAACAAACCAACTTTTCAATTAATAGGAATCTTATATATTATATTCTTTGAATGCTATGAATTAAATTAGAAGTCACATGGAAAGACATTTGGAAAATGTACAAAGATTTGGAAACCATACACTCCACTTCTTAATAAGCTTTGAGCCAAGTAAGAGCTTATGGGAGAAATTAGTAAATATTTTGAATACACTGAAAAGAGAAACATCACACGTCAGAACCTGCAGGATGTGGCTACAGAAGCTTTTGGGGTGAATAGCATTAAGTACTGTGTTCAGAGAGAAAGGGCTTTGATCGATGCCTGAAGGCCAGCATTAGAACCTAGGAGAAGGGGAACTAGAAAAAATTGAAACAAGCAGAAGGAAAGAAATGATAAGAACAGAAAGCAAGAAAACGGAATGCAGAAGCCAAAAGCTAGCTCTGAGAACATGTAATGAAGCTTATAAACATTTAGCGGAAATTATCAGGAAAAGGAAGGAAGGGCTCAGAATACAGCTCAGTACTCAGAGTTGGCCCAGCATGCAGAGCCCTAGATTTGAGCCCCAGGCTGGTGGGGAGGGAGGAGAAATACAAGAGCTGTCAATATCACAAGTTAAGAGCACTATAGGTTTTGCAGATAGTTAAATGAGGAGGAAAATTAGTAAAAATCTTAAGCCAAACAAATATGACAAATAAAATGAACAATTACTTAAAAACAGTGATACAGCCTACCCATGAACAGCTAGAAATTTAAAAACAAATACCATGTCAACAAATTATAACACATGAACCACTTGAGAATAAATCTAACAGAATACAAATTATATATGTGGATTGGATATTAACCATTACTTAAAGAAATTAAAGATTTAAGAAACAGAGTTTGAAATCATATTGTGAGCCAAGCAATTTAACATTATAATTATAACGCAGCCATCCCCCAAATGATCTATAGAGTCAACATAACTCTGTGAAAACCCCAATAAGCTTTACTGATGGAAATAAAAAGCTAATTGAGAGGCTGGAGAGATTGCCCAATGGTTGGGAACACTAGCATCTCTTCCAGAGGACCCAGATTCAACTCCCAACACCCACATGCTGACATACATGTTCATAACTCCGGCCTCAAGGCATCAGTGGGCACCAGGCACAACACACAGTACACAGACATATATGCAGACAAAATACAGACATATATGCAGACAAAACACCCATATACATCAATAGATCAATTAATTAAAAATGAAAAGCTAATTGAACTAAGGAAACTCTTATTACCTGCTTTCAAGACAGTACTGAGATGAGCCTAAGAGCAATACAGAGTGAACGGTCCAGGTGTAGAGATTCTCTGTGGTATCTTTGGAGTTCATGGTGAGACAATGGTGTTTTCTATAACGCTGCTAGAAAAATCTACCCCCAAAACCATTAGTTTACCAGTGGGAACATTTTAATCTTCACCTCTGTACAAATAAATGAACTCAGGGTGGATGATGGTCCTAAAGGCAAGAATCAAAGCTATTGTATCTGAAGAAGAAAGTCATTGTAACTTCAGGCTATGGAGATTTCCTAAATAGGACATGAAAATGATGAACTATTGAGCTGGAGAGATGGTTCAGAGGTTCAGAGCACTGGCTGCTCTCCCAGAGGACCTAATTCAATTCCCAGCACCCACATGGCAGCTCACAACTGTCTGGAACTCTAGTTCCAAGGGAACTGACACTCTCACACAGACATAAATGCAGTCAAAATAGCAATGGACATGAAATAAAAAATTAATATTAAATTAAAAGTATGAACTACCAAATGTTCACAAATTACATCTCTTTAAAATGTTGGTTCTTTGGTGATTGTCTTAGGGTTGCTTTAGGTGGTTGTGATAAATACCATGACCAGAACCAACTCAGGGAGCAAAGGGCTCACTTCAGCTTACCGTCTATAGTCCATCATGAAGGGAGGTCAGGACAGAAAATCCCAGGCAGGACCAAAAGCTGAGGCCATGGAGGAAAACTGCTTACTGGCTTCCTCAGTCTGCATCTCCACGCCCCATCCCAACACACTTGTACCTGCCCAGAGGTAGTGTCACCCACAATGAGCTGGGCCTTCCCACATTGTCACTAATCAAGAAAGTGTACTACAGACTTGCCTACAGGCAATCTGATAGGTGCAATCTCTCAGTTAAGATTCCATCTTCCTCCAGAGCTCGTGTCTCTAGCTGCATATATAGAAGAAGATGGCCTAGTTGGCCATCATTGGGAAGAGAGGCCCCTTGGTCATGCAGACTTTATATGCCCCAGTACAGGGGAACGCCAGGGCCAAGAAGTGGGAGCGGGTGGGTAGGGGAGCAGGGTGGGGGATAGGGGAGGGTTTAGGGGATTTTCGGGAGAACAGGTAAAATGTAAATGAAGAAAATATCTAATAAAAAATGAAAAAAAAAAGATTCCATCTTCCTAGGTGACTCTGATTTGTCACATTGACCAAAAAAAACAAAGACAAAACTAAACTAACTAAAAAATTTTAAGAAAATAGGAAAGACACAGATTTGGAAAAATATTTGGAGAACAATATTAGATTTTTTAAAAAATACCTTGTGGATAATATAACATACATCTTTCAATATCATAATAAATATGCTTGATAAAGACAGAACTCCAAGAGCAAAATGTCAGTTCAGAGGATACCAGGGACAGAGTACAGGGAGAAGGAGCTGACAGCAAAGGGGCTCAAGGGATACTTTGGAGCCATGGGTGATAGAAATAGTCCATATGCTATGGTGGAGGCTACACAATAAGAAATATTTTCCAATTGGCCATCATTGGGAAGAGAGGAGCCTTGGTCATGCAGACATTATATGCCCCAGTACAGGGGAACACCAGGGCCAAGAGGTAGGAGTGGGTGGGTAGGGGAGCAGGGCCGGGAGGAGGGAGGGTATAGGGAACTTTCTGGATAACACTTGAAATGTAAATGAAGAAAATATCTAATAAAAGTTGGGAAAAAAAATATTTTGGTTAAAATGTAAGTGTTAAGGGGCTGGAGAGATGGCTCAGTGGTTAAGAGCATTGACTGCTCTTCCAAAGGTCCCGAGTTCAAATCCCAGCAACCACATGGTGGTTCACAACCATCCGTAAAGGGATCTGATGCCCTATTCTGGTGTGTCTAAAGACAGCTACAATGTACTCATAAAAATAAAATTAATCTTTAAAAAAACATAAGTGTTAAAAGGACACTTCCTACCCTTAATGAGATATAGTTATATAAAATTAAACTAAAGAATGCTGGGCTGCCTTGGATTCATGTCTAGGGAGAGGCGATGCCAAGAGACCAGTTGCCGCACTGGGAAAGTCTCTCCAGACTCCACCACCACCCTTACTTAACCCCTGGACACTAGATATCAGTTCTGGTTCCAGCTCTATCTAGACAAGGAGGGCTCCTTCTGACTTGAAGTTCACTTGGAATCCCTGCTTCGTAGCATCTCTATGCAAACTCAGGGATGGAGACGTAATTGGCAGAGCCTTCACTGTGGAACAGTCCTTAACTGCAGGTGAAATGAGGAAAACAAGCATCCCACCCACACTGCCTGCCTCCACAGTGGGCGAGTGCTGCTTCTACAGTGGGGAACTCCCAGCTTTCTCTAGCACAAATCTGCCCATTCGTTTCACTCATTTAACATTAGTAATTCTGGGTGAATGGCCACTGTCATAAAACCTGAACTCTCCTTGTGACTCAGGGCCTGGGTCTTATCCATCTTCCTGACCTCAGTGTCCCTTTACTCAATGCCTGTGTGACTCAGGGCCTATCTCCACGGCTCTGGCAGTTGGATCAGCCTGATCAGTGGCACTCTCCAACTGGAGGAGATGATCACACTGGCCATGTCACAGCCCCACCTTGGGCGACATGAATCAAATGCTCATTGCCCTGTGATCTACCATACTATCCAGTGTGTATTATGGAGATAAAAGCCTGGTAGCTAAGAACCTTTCTCTGCCATCAAAGAAACAGCTTCCCATACTTAATGTAAAAATAAATAAAGCAAAAACTACTCAAGTGTAGTAGATTGAATGACAATGTCTTCCACGGGCTTAGATATCTGTATACTGTGGCACAGCCTTGAAGAGGGAAGTGCATCCTGAGAGCAGGCTTCCAGAATCAAATGCCTTCGCTCAATTCTACTTCAGTCTCTCTGCTTCCTCCTACTGGACTCACTCCTGCTGCCTGCCATGTGTCCTCACATTGATAGACTCTTGTCCCTCTGGCCAAAAAATCTCTTCCTTCTGAAAGTTGCTTTGGCCATGGTATTTTAACACAGCGATACAAAAGCAACAAAAATTGGGCGCCGTCCTGGCTGGTTCTATGTCAAATTTGACACAAGCTAGCGTCATTTTGGAAGAGGGAACCTCGATTGAGAACATGCTTCCACCAGCCTGGCCTGTGGGGAAGCCTTTGGTGTGTTTTGTCGATTGATGGTTCATAATGGAGGACCCAGCCTACCGTGGGTAGAACGAATCCTAAAAGGGTGGTTCTGGGTCTATAAGAAAACAGACTGAGCAAGCCATGGGGAGCAAGCCAATAGGCAGCACCCCTTCCATGGATGGCCTCAGCATCAGCTCCTGTCTCCCAGTTCCTGCCTCCAAGTCCCTGCCCTGACTTCCCTGAATGTCGAGCTACAAACTGTAAACTGAAACAAACCCTTTCTTTCCCAAGTTGCTTTTGGTCAGTGTTTTATCACAGCAATAGAATTCTAGCAGGTGTGGTGGCATCTGCTCATAGACCCACTTTCTCTGGAGGCTCAACTAGAGAGTCATTTAAGCCCACATGTTTAAGACCAGGTAGAGCCTCCGTCTAATGGGGGTAGAGGGGGAAAGTGACAAAATTGTGTTTCTAAAAGGTCCAAACCAACAGATGACCTTTATCTTAGTCCTCACAGTGTCCTGAAGATTCTCCCTGTGCAGATAAGGAAAATTAAGATCTATCTGAAAACTCTCACTCAGCTAAGAAACACAGAAAACCAAAGAGCCCCAGGCTGAGTGCAGCCAAATTCTAAGCTGAGATGGGACCTTGGCATGTGGCTGAAATGTACTGTGAATGCTTCTCACGGCTAACTAGCAAAGTCGACAAAATTACTACAAAACAAACAGAACACAGCAAACAAATCCAGATGATCTGAAACTAGAGGCTCCATCCCTGCTAACTGACCCAAGCCCCTACCTGAGATGTAAAGAAGGGACATTCCAAAGAAGAGAATCCCAAGGAAGGGTATTTAAGGGTTGCTCAAACAGAAATCCTGGTAGAACAGGCAGACCCCACCGTCTCTCCACAGTTACATAGCCAGGCTGTATCACCAGTCCCTATAGGAATCCACTCCTATAGTCAGCTCCACCTAACTTTACCTCTTGCCTGCTCTGCCCTCCCTCCCTAGTCAACAGAGATCCCTCCTCATTTAAGATGGCTGCATGCCCTGTCTTCTTTCACCTTTGCTTTTTTCCCCCTATAGATTAACCTTCTGTACACATACAATTTCTAATTTTTTTTTTGAGGCAAGGTTTCATATAGCCAGTCTACCCGCAGACTTGATACATAGCTGAAGATAACCTTGAACTTCTCGCCCCCTGCTTCCACTTTCCAAGTGCTGGAATCACTAAGCGTGTTCCATTACGCAGTTTATGAAATGCTGGGAATTGATCCCAGCTTTGGGCATGCTTTGCAAGCAGTCTACCAAGCTAGCTACATCCCACAAGCCAAGGGTTTTGATTTCTTATTTGTGGATTTCATTTTCAGCTCCTCTTTTATGATTTCTTAACAGTTCGTGATTTCTTAGAAGCCTTTGCTTCCCCCCAAACACTCTCTATCTTACCTTTTTTTTTAAAGATTTATTTTTACTTATTATATGTAAATACACTGTAGCTGTCTTCAGACACTCCAGAAGAGGGCGCCAGATCTCGTTACAGATGGTTGTGAGCCACCATGTGGATGCTGGGATTTGAATTTATCACCTTCGGAAGAGCAGTAGGGTGCTCTTACCTGCTGAGCCATCTCACCAGCCCCACCCCCCCCTTTTTTTTTTAAGGCGGGTTCTATAACACTAATTCCAACTGGGTATTATGTACAAGTGGCCATGCACAGCCAAGTGCTACGGTAGCAAGCCATGGGAACTCAGAGAAAGGGAGATATTCATCCAGAGCTGAACAAATCCAGTTCGGCATGCAGAAGCCAAGGCAAGAGCCACCCTGGTCCTTAGTCTTCCTCCTATCTGTGACAACAGGATCTGTGCTGCTTTTTCTAGATCACCCTGCCTGTCCTCTTGGAGGGCCCTGATAACAGCTCAGGGACAACAGAAATGTATAATTTACCCAACTCCCAACAATGGTCCCTAAGAACCTTTGAAACAGAACATTTAAAAAAAAAAATCACAAGGGAAAAAGGCTGAAGTCATTAGCAAAGAAAATCCCAAGAGGGACCTTGCTTCCCCCCACCCCCCCACCCCCCTGCAGCCTCTCCAGGCCTGGGAGCATGGAGCATACCCAGCTTGTACCCAGAGAGAAAAAAGGTTTTATGACCTTACAAAAAAGTTACATAAACAGCACTGTCCTCTTTGTTGGTTCCCCCTCCTCCCCAACCTTACTTTTTTTTTTTTTTTTTTTTTTTTTTGGATTGTTTTGAAATAGATAATTTTACTGATCCAGCAGCCAAAAACTGTTGCTCTGTCTTGAGGATCTGTTGGATGCCCCTTGGCAGTACTGTTTGTTTGCCTAAGATTATTCAGGTCTGCTGGGGACATAAAAATGAAGCCAGGGTTGGAGATCACTGCACCTGAATGCATTTTTTGAAGCTGATGCACAGATGGTTCTCAGGAGCCTCGGCCTTCTCGCTCATTAGCTCCCTGAAGCTCCCATTTGATGAGGATACAGAAGTGGGTGTCTTTACATTCGTGCTGATCGAGTAAATGGTACACAGAAAGGAGATGCCAAACCGGCCAGTGCCCAGAGTCAGGAAGGTAGAAAGAGGAGAGAGAGAGAGAGGTGGAGTGGCCAGTGGCCAGCAAAACTCTGCAAGAGCGCTCAGCGCACTCAGGAGCTGCTGAGCCAGGAAAGGGTGCGCCACACGGAGAGAGGAGGGAAACTACAAGAGGAAAGTTGTCTCAGACATGCACATACCTCAGGAAACTGATTAGTTCCACGGCTACCATTCCCTCCTCGATCTTCTGTCTCAAAGGAGAGATTTCCAGATGTTCTGACCAACCGGGAGGAAATGGTTACAGGATCCATGCTGTTCTGAAGTGAGGCTACGTTATGCAAATAATAGGCTACAACCTGGTGGGAAGGGAACTTGAACAGCTCCTGAAGCTCCTTTTGCTTTGATGTAAATCTGCTTGAAATACAAGTATAGGATAGAAACGTCTACAGATGTGCCCTCCTCAGTCCAAAAACACAAAACAAGGGACCTTAAGAGAGACAACCAGAAGTAAACTTCCTCCAAAACACATCTCACAGAAGGCCTTTGTGCGGCGGATCTCTGAAAAAGAAAGTCTACCAAATCATAAGGCTGTGAGCCGGGGTTCACCTCTCTTTAATTACAGCCACTCAGAACAGTCATTTTTATATTAAATGTCCTTTCCCTAGCAAAAAGATAAAAAGGAAATCTTTGAGAAATTGTATGTAGCATGTAGTGCCAAATGTTTTTAGCTCCACGCTATCAACGTTCAATTCATCGATACAGTAGCTTCAACACTAACTCGAGCCCTTCCCTTTTGTATGAATGTCTCTAGGGTAGACACTTGGTCACTGTCCTGGTCCCAATAACAAGCACACAATCTGACACACAGTGGGGCTGGGCACACAATCTGACACACAGTGGGGCTGGGCAAGAACAAGAGTAATTATCCTCGATGTGAACAAAGGCCATAATGTTACAACGACATTTTACACTGTGCCCTTCCTGCAAGCTGCCTGCGGAGTTCCTTTCTGAGCAGAGGGGACTGTTTTGAAATTGGCACATCAGATTTTAAGAATGAGCAGAGGGTCCATACTTGTTAATTTACGAGAACACGTCGATTTTATTAGTTCTGAGCTGAGAATCATCCTGGGAACACAAGAGGAGGCAGAAATGAAGCCATGTCTATTCATGAGACCCTGCCAGCCAGCAGTTCCTGTACCACAGCAGACAGCATTCCTCCATGTTTGTATTGGAAAACCATGAGAGCAGAGGAGTGTGTCTTATCAGTTTCCAGGTGGAGGCAGTGGGCCCAGCCACTTCAAAGGGGAAGCAGGCCAGGGGGAGGCCCAACAGAGTCCTGAAACCCATGACTGGGTTGGTCTGTTGGTCGCCTGCTGGGCCCAAGGCTGTGTGGACACAATACCTGCCTGTTGCCCTGGTACCTGTGCTGCCGCAGCTCCCTCTGATACTTGCAAAGAGCCTTAGTGGGCTTAAGGAAGGGTCTTTTTCTTCCTAATGGAGGAAATGACCAAAAACAAAAGACCCTTGCTGCCTCTTCTCGTTCAGTGAAACCTGGGTTAAAACTCTTTATGGTCTCATCGATGAAACGGAGGAAGGAAGGAGAGACAGGGAGAGAAACGGAGAGAAAAATAAAATTGTGAAACGGAGGAAGGAAGGAGAGACAGGGGGAGAAACGGAGAGGAAAATAAAATTGCACGTCCTACAGTGTGAAGCAGCTGTGTTTCCCATGGGAACATCTCTCTGCACATGCCTTTAGGCTGTTTTATGCTGCCCTGAAGTTACTCATCTCCCCCATTCCTCTCCAGTGTGCAAGATGTTTTCTTCCCCTGTCCCTTCAGTGTGCCTCGTTGGATAAAGTAAGAACCAGGACAAATTTGAGAAGAGGTGGACTGTGACAATTTTTGCTCCTTTTCTTTCTCCCCGCACAGGGGCCGATGGGCTGGTTCTCCCCACACTCTGCACCTGAATGCCACTGTTTGTCTGATACCTGTAAAGTATCTCTGCCTTCTGAAGAAAACGGCTTCTATATCCTCCCCCCAACCCCAGAAGCTTCAAAACCTACATCAACCTGAAACAAAGTGTATGTTCCTCTCAGGTAAGCCAACTGGATTGAATTCAGCAGAAGTCTCACACACACACACACACACACACACACACACACACACACAGTACAGTGTTCTGAGCTGCTGGTTCCTGTGCACGAGCCACTATGAATCCCCCTCACTGGACTTCTCACAGCTACTTTGCTATTTTCTACAGGAGGGAGATGAGTATGCCTCTGTCTATCTCTATGAAGTGCTTGTCAATAACTGGAAGTCATGGTCCTTTCCTCTTGGGAATTCCGGGAGAAATGGTCCCTGGATTCATGTCTCAGACTTGATAAGCACTGTGACTTCAGACCACAAAATAGCTGTGGGGGTTGGATCCTTGATAGAAAGACACAAATGGCTAAGAGGATCACTAAGCCTTAATAAAAAAAATTTTCAACACAATCTGATACTGATTAAACCACTACCTTAATGTTTCCACCAGTTCATAATATGCTCATACACACTTTGAGATATGTCCATTGCCATACATTGTATTGGAAGCCATGAAAGAGTTTCTATGTGCATTTGCCAGAAGTGCCTGGTTTCACCTGTTCAAGGTTACTGTGTTGAAAAAGACTTTAATAAGTCTGGTAGCATCTCCAAAGGAGCTATCAGTTTGGCTGAACATTTCCACACATCCGGGACACAGCTTTATTCTTAGACTATTAAGCTGTCCAGGTACTCAGTTGTTGCTCTGTTGGGTTGACACGTACATGGAGTAGAAGATAAACAACCAGTCCAGGCCCATTTGGTGCAACATCCTGAGAACAAGGATTGACAACTAAGGCCGGCTACGGCTACCCAGCTCATGTCAGGACTTGGTCAGCAATGCTTTTTGGTAACACAGAGCTAAACAGCACCACTGAACTCTGCCACATAGGCAGCATACTGTCCAAAACACATGGGTCATCCAAGAAATATGAAGCCAAATGAAGAAAGGCCAGCAGACAGCATGGCGCCAACCGGGCATGGGGCCCCAGACCAACATCAGTTTCGATAAATCAGTGGCATCTAACTTCCCATCCTGCAGGGCGAAACTTGGACCTACCACAGATGCCGCCTCTGACCTCTTTCTCACTTCTCCTAGTGCTACCTTTCAGCACTCCCAAAATTTTAAATTCTGGTACAGACTTAATGCCACTTAAGGCCTAAGATGCTATTAGTCTACCAAAACTAGAGTGATTTCTTAATGTAAGACCAGAGACTGGATGCACAGCCATATACCATGCAAATCACACCAGCGGAAATCTCTGGGCATTATTGGCATAGAAAGGGCCTGAGAGAAACTTCTGAGAGGTAGTTACAACTGGGAAACGTGCACATGCTATTGTCAGCCATCCCAGCATCCATCTGGGTTCATTTTCTTTGAAAGGGACTTTAAGGTTTGGGTTGGCATTCATGATATATTTTTAAGTAGTGGATAGATCTTAAATACCATTGTTCTGTCTAAATACTTACCCCCCCCCCACCCTTGTCCTCAGCTCCTCACGCAGACAGCTGAAAAGAAATGAAGACATCAGACTAAACCAATGACGACATCATGTATCCTGGGAAAAGGGTGGAAGACCACAGCTATGACATTTGGTTCCTCTCCTCTGGGTAACAGGACTGTAATTTCACACTGTTTATGACGTAATAAAGATTTTTGTTCACGTTTCCCCAAGGCTTCCCTGCCAGATAAGAACAAAAGAAATCTGTTGAAAACCGAGCTGTCTGAGCTACTTCACTGACAAGAAAGGAGCCACCAGCGAAGCCACAACCCATGACATCTCACTGTGCCATGACATCTCACTGTATACAAGTTATAAGTTGGGAAATTAAAAACTTACAGTGCAGTATCTCTGGGAGGAAATAAAACACAGTAAGGAAGACATCAGTACCCTGGTGTATTCAGGTGGGTCTACTAAAGAATCATGGGCCCTGACCAAAAAAAAGCAAAGGTTTTATTTAGAAAACACGCTGACAGAATGAAATCATGAATTTATAGAGAAGTCCATTAAGATGTGCTGCTAAGTAGACCAAAAAGGAAAAAAAAATAAATAAATAAACAAAATGCTAGCAATGTTAACATATGATGAAAAGACCAAAGACCACGGTGAGCTTCAAGATCATTGGCATTCCTTTGGTTCAGCTACCCCAACTAGACAGCAGAAAGAACAGAGTCACATCAGTACATCGGGGCAAGCCACAGCCCACCCAGTGCTGTTGTTACCATAGAGAAACCTGTGTGGCACACCCCTTGGTATCTCCGCTGCTCTTTTCTCTCTACTGGCTTAACCATCCTGCCTAAACTACATCTGGTTTGTGGAAGACTTGAAGATGGTCCAGACGAGCAACAAAAGCTTCTGGAAAAAAAAATGGAAGGAGGGCTACAAAGAAAGATGAAAACCAAATGGAACAGAGAAAACAATTCTGCAGAAGATGTTGTGGCTAGGCGGTGGTGTCTAGATGCCCTGCAGTGCACGCCTCTCTGCACATGCAAAGGAGTTCTTTAAAACATCACAAGGGTTTGGAAACATAAAGTTCAATGCATTAAATACATTTACCGCATCGCTGACTAACGCCTGCTATCACAGACACCAAACTCTCTTCATCTTGGAAAACTGATGCCCTCATTCTGATTCCCCCTGGCTGCTGGCAGCCACCACCCCACTTTCCATCTCCTCAAAGCTGACAGCTCTGGATTCCACATAAGGTGGAATCACACAGGATTTCTGCCTTGGCAACTGGCGTATTTTATTTAGCATAAAGTCCCCAAGTCAGGGTATTATTTTTAAGAGGGCACTTAATGAGCATTACTGAGGCTGCTGACCAGCTGCTTCCCATCTTCCATAAGAACAAAGAAAATGAGTTGACGTTGTGGGGCTGGGAAAGTTGTCAAGAGGAACACAAACTTTTTTAAAGAAAAGACTATGCCTTTTCTCAACACTTACAAAATGGCTATAACCACAATGTGCTTGCATACACAGAACCGACCTGCCTCCCGTTACAGGTTCATTTAAAATTGTGAAATTCTACAAGCCCTCATTGAGCCTTTGCTTGTAATAATGTGGACTGTGCTCAAGAACATACCACCCTTGTCTCCGAAGAACATAAGATTGTCTCAGAAACAATTAACTTCCTTCAAGTTCTTATGGTGCTTGTCATTTTTACCACAGTCCAAGGATCACAAACAATGTTCATATTAAAAGCCAATTCTGGTAAACTGTGACAGGCTGCCTGCCTACAGGCCTGGAATGAACCCTGAGTTCAAGAATGAACACAGAAAGGGCACCGCAGTTATTGCTGATCTCGGGTCAAGAAGAGACAGGCATGGGTGACCGTGTGACGAAACCACTTTGCTGCTGCCTGTCTAGATTCTCAGCCTTTGTTACCTATTGGTAATTGTCAAGTGGGATCTACATCTGTTTCATGTTTCTCTCCAGATAATCAAGTGTCATAGTAACTGTTAGTACTCCATTCACCTAGCGTGCCCAGCCTCTGTAGGGAAACAAGTGTATAGTCATGTGACAAGAGACAGTAACCATGGTGATTACTTCTTCTATACATCCACTTATCCCAGCCACTACCTCCTCCCTTCTGTTCTTTGCTCCATCTGCAAAGCCAAATGTCTCTGGCTCAACCAGCTGCAGACCCCCACAGACCAGAATCTCAGCCCACCACATCTCAAGCCTTTCGGCCCAGAGTGCTCCAAGCTATGTTTCCTCATCCCTTAAAGTGCAAAAAAAATACACATCCTCTTCCTCCACCCTCTGCCGTCTAGGCCTTCAAGGGGGCCTGAAACCTGTTTTGAGCACTAATTACCCATTTCAGTAGCAATGTTCCTTACAGCCCTTAAGTACTCCCTGTGCTGGTAGATCATGTGACCCGCCCATGACACAAATTTGTTTCACCTTTTAACTGGCTACACACATTTCTACTTTTTCTCTTTCCCTTCTTTGCACTTTCAAAACATATCTTAAATGGCTTTGTCCCAGGGGCCAGGACCATGCAAACTCTTGCTAAGTTTTTTTCACATCTTCTCACCCAAATGTCTCTGGCTCAACCAGCAGCAGACCCCTGCAGACCAGAACCTCGGCCTGCCCCAACTCAAGCTCCTTCTTCCCATTGCCTCTTCTCCTCACAAGGGCTCTCTCCCACATTCCTTTCCTCCCTTCCCTGTTCTCCTACGGTCTCCAGTCAATCACTGTTATCCTGGGTAACTTTCCTTCCTTAGTCTGTTGTGTTATTTCCTCTCTTCTCTATTCTCCTGCTAGTGTCCTGTCTTGGTGTTTCATCATTTCTCATCATGACAACTGCCACTGAAAGAGTAGTACGTAACCAAAGACAAAATAGAGTCCCTTGTGTCAGGGGGGAAAGTGAACCTTTAAAAATACCGATGGCTCTAGGTACTGGGCAAGCCTTTCCTGGAACAATCACAGAATAGCCAACGCCCTCTGAATATCTCTGTGAAATGTCTCAATGCCCCAGGAGGTTGCCTAAGGTAGCACATGACTTAATTGTTAGGTAGATTGCCTCCCCCTTTCCATCCCCCCTTGCCTCCTACCTGGGTATCTTGCTGATGTTTAAACTAGCCAATCATGTGAAACCGCACCAACTTTCCCAACCCCCCCTACCCCATTGTTATAAAAGCTCCTGATTTTCAAGCCACGAGGTCGACCCCCCTGTCCCCTGGGTGGGATACGGGTCGTCCCGGAGCTCCGATTAAAAATCCTCATGCTTTTTGCATCAAGATAGGTCTCGTGATTCGTGGGGTGCACGAACAACCCGTGTCTGAAATAGGGGTATTTCTGGTTGGATCTTACACCACCAACCTAAAATCAGTGTTCCAGTACTTCCTGTAGGACAGTCTTCTAGCCCACCAATATGCACATCTTACTTCCTTGCTTGGGTTTCTTTAATGGCTCCCTATAGTCTACAGGATGGACTCTAAGCATCCCTAAGAAATGAATCTACGTACCATAAGGGCTTGCAAGGCTTTGGTCTGGGCCTGTGAGAGCGCTTACGATACGTAATTTTGTTGAAATTTTTCTCTTTGTTGAAGAGAAGAAATGAATCTACATATCATAGCTCTTCTACCTTTGTCCTTTCCACTTCAGTTTCCAACGATAATGAACTCCTCTAATTCCCAGGACAGATTATTTTCTCAACAGGATCTATGTACCTCACGCCCTCCCCAAGGCCACCTTCCAGTCCCACCCCGACATGCGGCTTCCTAGTTAGCAGCCAACACCCTTCAGATCCTAACTCCAATGCAAAATCCTCTGCATTGCTAGATTCTTTAAGCTGCAGGTGGCATATGTACTTCCTGACTAGCTTGAGCCAAGGGGCGTGTCTGAGGTTAAACAGCTAGGAGGATATGGTAGTTCTCAGGATGTAAGGAGAGCAGTCTCAATGCCTCCTTGGCCCATGGCCCTTCCTGGCCCTCATTCTAAGAGTGCTCCTGGGTAAGTGTCTCTGTTCTCTAAAGTTCAGTCAGTTTGCTTGGATGCTGAACACCTGTAAAACACCTGTATGCCTAGCATCTCAGTTGGGTGAGGCAGGAAGAGTGCTTGAGCCCAGGACACTATTCTAGGCAACACATCAAGACTGCACCTCACTAAAATACATATATATATATATATATATATATATATATATTTAAATATTCTTCAAGAACATCTTTTTAGCCATTTGCCTAAAAGATCTAGAAATTAGATCTTTTAGAAGTCTACCCTATTCCTAGATCACCCCAATAGTTGATAGCATTGCATGGGTTACCTCACTTCCAGAAAGACTTTTCACTGATTGAAAGCAACTGGTATAGTTAATGGAATGACTTTCAACAAACATTTGTATGTTCTTCTGAAAGCAGTTACTAAAAGAATAAGTTATTCCTAAAGAGTACTCTGAGACTCTTCCCCAATACAGTCTAAATGTCCCAAAACTGCAGTCCTTGAAAAGAATAAACTTTCAGAAGAAACAAATAACCTGTGTAAAATCAATCAGCTGACCCGCCTAGGGCAGTGCGAAGCCAAGCTCACTTGTAAAACATTAGTATGGGAAAAGAAAAAAAGCATCCTTTCTTGTCTGTTTACAAGTTACTACAGAAACGGATCTTCCCAAGAATCTCCTCCATCTCCTACACCAGAGATCTGCCTGTGAGCCAAACCCAGCCCAACACCTGGTTTGTAAATACAGCTTTATTAGCACACAACCACACCCAGCTGTTTATGCATTGTCCAGGCTGTTCTGGCACAGCAGCTACAAAAGGATGCTGTTGAAAGACTGTTACTCATAAAGCTAAGGATGTTCCCAACCTACCTTCTACAAATATGTTTGCCCATCCAGTTCTCAGAAATTTGGGACTTTTTCTTATTTGCCAGTGTCCATAAAGAGAAGCATTTGTAACAGATTAGATGTTTCTACAAGAATGCAAGATTATCAACTTTTTAAAATCAAACTGTAAATTCTTTGAGGTCTTTACTTGCCATTTTTTTCTTTTTCACAATCTTGGGTAAGATATGAGGGACACAGACCAATGTCTGTGGCACAGAAGACAGATGATTCAGATAGAAAACCACACAGCAAGAATTTCACTAAGACCCCAAAAATATACATTGGAGGAAAAAACACCATCTTCAACAGATAGTGCTGATAAAACTGGACACTCACGTGTTGGAAAACAAAGCTAGATCCCCATCTCTCACTCTGACTGAATTCCAAATGTCTCAAAGGCTTTAACATAAGACCTTGAGGAGAAAGTAAGGACACCTCTTCACGGCCCAGGCCCAGGCAAGGGATTTCACGGGAGGACCCAATTACTCAGGAAATAAGACTAGCAATTGACAAATGAGACTTCATAAAATTAAAAAGCTTCTGTAGAGCAAAATAGCTAACCAAGTGACAAGGCAGCCTACAGAACAGAAGAAAATCTTTGCTAGCTATCTACATGACAAACGATTATTATTATTAGTGTCTACACTGTGGCACATGCACATACACACACATTGAATAAATAAATGTACAAAAGACTGGCTCCATAGCAATCACATAAAACATCACCTTTTCTACCACAAGGAAAAACTGAGAAATAGCTAAATCCAATGAGGAATTCGGCATGTTCATAGACTAAAGGAAGAAGAACAACGGTGATGTCACAAGATACAGAAAGCTTGCCATAATCATCGTCGGCACTCGAGATTCTACCCTGCAAACCAACAAACAAGAGCTCTGAGCACAAGAAAAGCTGAGAATGGACACTCAGACATGGAATGCCGGCAAGAGGCTCAACCACTGAGAGTTCAAGGCCACCCTGGGCCGCACAGCAAATTCCAAGTCAGTACAAGCTACAGGGTGAGACTTCGTTTCAAAGAAAAATAATAGAGGAGAATTTTCTAAATAAGAAAAAAAGAATATCTTCACAGTTCCTA